>JBBPTS010000003.1:0-162204 GCA_038094235.1 Fistulinella staudtii | reverse complement strand
ATGGACATGTCCGACATTTCCATGACCATTATCTTGCGGGTTGCGTTCGGCGAGGAGCTCTACTTCCGTGGCCGAAAACAAGCGCCTACGTCTCAATGTCAGCAGAAACGCGATGACGGCTTAAATGCATGATTGCGTCTGGCTTGTCGTATATATTCAGCATCATGCCTCTTGAGTGATGGTGTGGTCGCTTACACTGGAAGCACGAATAAAAGGGGACGAACCACTTCGATTGCGATGCAAGTTTCAAGATTTTCACATCAAGTGAATACACTGATCAGTTTGGAGAGATCTATCCAGGTGTTTGTCCACCCAATCCAGCAACTTACTGTACTCATGATCAGACGATGAATCACGTACATCATGCTCGGTCGTTGCTTCAATCCTAGACATACATTCATGTGTCACTTTTATCCGACCCACGTCTTTCCCGTCGCCTGTTGCCATGCTCACCGTCTCTTTGAATTCGATGGTGGCGGCGGCAGCTCCTCTGTTTGCCACTCTGCAGAATTCAACGAAGGCAAATTGGCGATGCGTTTCGGACGACGTGGCGTCTCAGGTGTCGACGGCGCTTCTACGTCGGCTTGTTCGACCACGTTTGGTTCCTGTATCTGCAACGACGCGAATGTGCGGCAAAACGATCTAACAAGGGGCATTGGACGGGCGTGATACGCGACGACGGACGCTTACTGCGCTTCCTGACTGCGTGCGTTGCTCCACATCTTGCACGCTTCCTTGAACCGTGTCAGGATGCTGGTCATGTCATTGTAAAACTGGTGCCGTTAGACCCTGCTGCGTGTCACAAGGCGCGGATAGCCTACCTTGTGCCCTTCCTTCAAGTTGCGCGTAATCTCGCTATACTTGTCATAAGCGAGATCGAGATTCTGTAACGCTCGTTCACGCTCCTTGACGGCATGATCCTCTTTTCGAGAGGACAAGAATTTCTCGTTCGTGGACTGGACGCCAATGTGACACGCGAATGGACGAGCCGGTTCAAAAGACGCGCCTTGATTGTCTCGAGTAGCCCTTCCTGCTTCTTCTGTCCCTCCGCAAGCCCCTGTATGAATCGGTCATATTTCGCAAGCTCTTCGTCTGAAACGTCCGTGAACATCGCTGGTGTAATCTCGGCATCGCGATTCAATTTATCCGCAGCTGCCATGATTCGGGGTTTGATATCGTCCACCTCGCCGCGCCGCTGCGCCCTGGAAACAATTTCGCCTCGCTCATGGCGGACATCATCGAGCAATTCCAAAAGGCCCCGAAGAGCACGAGCGTGAACGAGCGTCTGGCTGCCCGTAGTCTTCATCTTTCCCGTGGCTGATATCGTGGATGATGGCACGAGGTTTTCCAACTTGTCCTAGGCCGTGGTGAGTACAGTTCAGAGTCGACAATGACGTCGATACCTGGTCCAACGTCAGCTGGACGATGGCGTTTTCCCATTGCCTCCACTTTTGACGGACGACCTCATCACTCTTGGCGGCGTCTGTAAGCACGTTCCTGAATCGCTCTTGTTTCAGGACGAGTTCTCGGTTAGCTTCATGTGAAGGCGGTCTCTTCATCGGGACTTCTTTGCGCGTCGTTTCATCTTCGGATGCTTCAGCGTCCAATACATCCATCGCCTGAGATAATATTGAGTACGTGATGCCTCGGGATTCTCACTGACAGACCTCGTCCAGGATCTCCAGGGCTCGGTGAGCCAAGAGTTCGATGTCCTCTAGCGAAGTCTCGATACGCTCTGGCCCTTGCTCGGACCTTACTTCTTCAGCTTTTTGCAGGAGGCTCGGGGGAAGTCCAATAGGTCGCTCCAACGCCTCAAGTGAGGACGGAAGATTAAGTGAGCGCAAGGTGCTGTCGTACGATCAATAAAGGGGCGCACAGAGAAGCGAGTACAGACCTGTTGGCTTGGTCATCGAGCTCCTGTGCAACGTCGGTGATCCTCTCCTTGATGAAGGCCCGTTTATTGTCGTCGTAAATGTCTAGAGATGAGGTCGAGTGCAGAACTTGGGTGATGGATCGGATTGACGTACTGACGGCTTCTTTGGCACCCCAGCTCAGGAGTTCTGCGAAAAGGATGCGGCCATCACCTATCACACTTCTTGGATTCGTCAATCCAGGGAGTATGTTGGCTTGGACCATGATGACGTCTTGGATCGGCGCGATGGAAGAGGAGGGGGGGACGTCTTTGTGGTAAATGAGATCATTGTCGCGCTCTGCACGCGTGCGATTTTTCTGCAGGACATCCAGCAAGGACTGGACCGGTATCAGGATCGATCGCTGATCTAGCGAGGATACGGAACCTTGATGTCCTGTAGGACTGCAGGGGCGAGGGCGTTACGTTTGGCGGTGTTGTAGCCTTGCTTGGCTTCGGCTTCGCCATCGATGAGCCGGCGTATTTCATCGCCGTAGCTGCAAGGGGGTTGAGTGATGGGAGCGGAGAGCGACAGGGAGCGGACTTGTTAGCCTCGAGGTCGTCTATGCTTTTTCTGTAGAGGGCGGCGGCGCAAAAGTGACGTTGCTTTGTTTCGAGGTGGGGGATCCAGGTCTCGAGTGGGGGATGAGCACGTGGGTTGAGCAGGAGGGACAACGTTACCGATGGGAGCTGGTCGCGGACCTGATACGGCGCGGATCGCAGGGCATCAAGTGAACTGGCGTAGAGCGATGCCACACCGGCTGCCAATTTGGCGATCAGACTGTTCTTGTAGTGATCTGCGCAAGACGGATGAGACGGGGCCGGACGCGATGGCGGAGACGGACCTGCGACGGCACGTTGCCAGGCACATTCCTGGGCCTGGGCGAGCATGAGAAACTGCAGACTGTGGACAAGGGGAGGGGTGAGATCGAGAGGACATTGTTCCGCGTCTGGTGGGATGGTGAGTTTCGGCAATGCAGCGGTGCGGAGAAAGGAAAGTGTGCCGGCGGCGTTCTGGCGCTGGGTCAGTATGGATCAGGATGGCGCGAGGGGCAGACCTGATAGGCGATGGTCGCGCGTTTGAGGCCATCCTGGCTGGCTCTGTCCTGTGCGGCGGCGTTCTGAGCGTCTTGTGCGGCCAAGTTGAAGAGGACAGCGGCGCGTTCAAAGGCGATGCTGGGGAGGGTGATGGGGAGCGCGTCTGGGGTGAACGCGTTGGCGTAGGCAAAGTCGAGTCCGATCTGGCGGGGGGTGAGCGGGGTCAAGCGGGAAGAGGGCAGACAGACGTGGTCGGGGAGTTTTGCAAGGACACCGGTGAGATGGGCGTGGTAGCTGTGCAAGGGTGAGCGCAAGAACAAGAATATGACCGACGACGAACGTGAGGAGTCCGGTGGACGATAGAGGCTGGTGTCGGAGCGTTTGCCAGAGCTGGAGATCGTGTCTGGCCTCGGTGTCCAGTCGAGCAGAGGTCAGACAGACGTGGAATGTTTTTTTGTGCGCAAGGTGGAGATGGTTGGGCATCCTTGTCCAATTCTCACCCTCCCTCAAGGACAACCGCCATGTCCTACTCTGACCCCTCCCCCTCCCCCGTCTCCCCAGTCGGGAGACGGCTCACGAACAGAAATAATAATAGGTATAGTGTCACCGCCCTGTTCAGCATGGCAGCAGAGCAGGACGTCGAGGTAGAGGACGATCTCGCCAGAGGTAACACCCCCAACTCATAGCCCCGCCAATCCCCCTGTTCATCCCAAACACAGCCCAGAAACGTCTCCGTGATCTCAAGGGAAAGATATCCGTGCAATCAAAGAAAAACTTTGTCCTCGAGCGCGACGTACGCTACCTCGACTCCCGCATCGCCCTCCTCATCCAGAACCGCATGGCCGCAGACGAAGTGCGTCACATCCATACATCTCCCCCTCCCCGTCTCATCCCTTTTAGCAACGCGAGGTGGAACGCACCCTCGAAGACGTCGATCCAACAGAAGGTCACTATCCCGACGATCGCAAACTCCAACAGTACTCCAACCTCTTCTTCCTCCTCCAGTCCGAGCCCCGCCATATCGCAAACCTCTGTCGTCTCGTCAGCCTCTCCGAAATCGATACCCTCCTCCAGACCGTCATGTTCACCCTCTACGGCAACCAGTACGAGAGTCGCGAAGAGCATCTCCTCCTCACCATGTTCCAATCCGTCCTCTCCGCCCAGTTCGAGACTGCAACCGAATTCGGCTCCCTTCTGCGAGCCAATACCCCTGTTTCACGCATGATGACAACCTACACCCGTCGTGGTCCCGGCCAGAGCTATCTCAAGAGCGTCCTCGCAGAGCGCATAAACAGTCTCATCGAACACAAGGATCTCAACCTCGAAATAAATCCTGTAAAGGTACTCGTCCATCTTGGCCTCTCCGTCTTCCACGAACCTTTTTTCTAGGTTTATGAGCAAATGATCAATCAAATCGAGGAAGAGACCGGCACACTACCTCCGAACCTCCCACGTGGCGTTGCCCCAGAAGCCGCCGCCGAAAACGCTGACGTCCAGGCTATCATTGCCCCTCGACTCACCATGCTGATGGAGATCGCCAACAGCTTCCTTGTCACCATCATCGAAAGCATGGAATCCGTCCCATATGGCATCCGCTGGATTTGCAAACAAATCAGAAGTCTCACTCGCGTTCGTCGCTCCCTTGCCATCCTTTTTTCCCGCTAACACACATTTTCAGCGGAAATACCCCGAGGCCACGGATTATGCCATTTGCTCGCTCATAGGCGGTTTTTTCTTTCTGCGCTTCATCAACCCTGCCATCGTCACACCTCAAGCGTACATGTTGGTCGACGGCGTACCCGCCAAACATCCGCGACGGACATTGACGCTTGTGAGCCGTCATCATCCACGTCATCAACACTGGTAACCTCGTTTCTATAGATAGCCAAGATGCTCCAAAACCTCGCGAATAAACCATCCTATGCAAAGGAGGCCTATATGATCACGTTGAATCCGTTTGTCGAGAATAACAAGGCCCGGATCAATCAGTTCCTCAACAGCCTATGTGAGGTTGGCGACTTTTATGACACGTTGGAGGTACGACATCATCTAGCTGATGCCCGAGCTTTCGATGACGTTTTGCAGATGGATCAGTACATGGCACTATCCAAGAAGGATCTCATGATTCACATTACTATGAACGAGTTATATAACACCCACGCATTAATCTTGCAACACATTGAAACGTTGGTGAGTGGTGGATTGATCGATCGTATTTCTCTCCTCATCACCATCAGTCACCAAACGATAAGCAACACCTGCGTATTCTTACCGACGAACTGGGCCCTGCGCCCCCTCAAGTACCTCGCAAAGAAAATCGTACCCTCGAATTGAACTTGTACAGCCGCTGGGAGACTCCTGTTCAAGACTTGCATACAGCACTCATGGATTCGATCTCTCAGAGCGACATGTTGTATATGGAGACAAAATCGATCCTCGTCCAACTCATCCGTTCTCTTCCTCACGCAGCTGAAAAGCGACCTTACAATCTAGGCGCACTAGCGGAACGAGCGGCCACTACCAAGGACGCAACTCTGGTGCGCAGAGGCATCAAGGTCAAGGAGATGCTACGCGAGCTAGAGGAGTCTAAAGTCATCGACCAGGCCGATGGCTACAAGCTCATGCAGGAAGAGGTGGGTGCAGAGCTTGTCCATTTGGGCAACTTGCGGGACAAGGTGTTGCTAGAGACCAAGTCTCTGGAGGCTGTCTACAAGACGATCTGCGACCACAACAGCTACCTACGTTCGCAACTGGAGCAATACAAGGCGTACCTGCAAAACGTTCGCCTGACCGCTTCAAAAGACAAGGGGTGCACGACAGGTGTCGGTGTGGTCACCGTTGGCGGGCGAGAGAGGAAGCCATCGCGGAGCGCAGTCCTCGGCCCATATCGGTTTACCCATGCACAGCTAGAAAAGGAGGGCATCATTGTTGAGAGCAATGTCCCAGACAACCGGTGAGCCGTGCTCACCAGTACTTGACTCGCCTAACCCTCAGCTTCAGTCGACCGAATATTTACTTTAATATTACATCACCAAGTCCCGGAACCTTTATCATCTCACTACATTACAAAGGACGAGAGAAAGCTATTCTCGAGATGGATCTCAAAATCGATGATTTATTGGAAAAGGTATTCGCTTGTCTTGTATCTGACCCGGCGGCACGCTGACGCACGGATAGCAAAAAGATAACAAGCATTTGCTAGACCTAGAGTACGTTCAACTGAACGTGCCAAAGGTGCTTGCCCTCTTGAAAAAGGTATTCGTTAAGCGTTGAACGATATTCCTGGCGTTCTTTGGACCTATCTATGAGGTTTCATCTCTTTACTTATGCCATATTCATTCTGTCATACCCGTCACTCCTTTTCGACCTCGTTTTATTACCTACAGTCCGCTTTCCCATTGTGATTCTGTTCGTTTCTGGATTTTTGGATGTATTACATGTGTAGTTGTGTGTGTCTCTGGATACCTGTCTTTCTACACTCGGAATACTCTGGTTTGTTCTACCACATTAGACATTCTTTAATGAAGCACATGCTCCAAGCGAGTTTTCACCTGTGTTTTTAACGATCATTGAAGCTATTAGCCAAGTTTAGCTTGCACTGACGAGCCGCCAATTGTTGACGTGCCATGCGATCGGGTCTTCGGACGTAACTCTTTCTCATCTACCCCCATCACTTTTTGCAGGCACTCTTCTGGGGCCACACCGGATGTTGGCTTCTCAGTCATGATGCTTGTCGAGATGCCTCGCTCATTGTTTTTACTCATTCTTGCCTTTCACCTCGGAACGGCCTTGGCGGTCACATCGGGATCATCCTTGCCGAGCGTACAAATAGGCCAGTTGGTATCAAATACGAGCTCTGCCACGCCCAATAGCAACGGCATATCCTCCGTGACGTTGGCCGACGACGGGTGAGTCGCACAGTTTAGCGAGAGCAGGCGCTTGACGTCGTACAGTACCTACTACACCGTTATTCAAGTAGGCAATATCAGCTTTCGCGCGTCCATCGACACAGGCTCGTCCGACTGTACGTTTTCGCCGCTCTATATACCCCGCCTTTGCTGACGCTCGGTCCTAAACAGTCTGGCTAGTCTCGACAGCCTGCACGACGAAAGCCTGTTCGGCCGCCCCAAAATACCCACTGACATACGCCTCGCCCACGTTCGTTCCGGTCAACAATAATGACACCGCATTCAGCGTCAACTATGCTGACAGAACGAGTGAGTGCTCCCTGTCGACCATCGGAACGATCGAGATTGAACGGCGTGGATACCGCAAGGTGCCTCGGGATTCGTCGCAATGGAATCCGTCCAAGTATCCAACGTGACGGTGCCCAGTCAAGCTTTTGGTGAGCGCGTTGATACCTCGTGTTGATTGCGACCGACGGCGATCTTATGGTTGTGTTGTACAGGCGTTGTGACGAATGCCAATGTAACGCTCGTGGATGACGTGAGTGGCGTGCTTGGACTGGGATTTCCTCGTTTGTCGGAAATTTATGCGTCGTGGTCCAAAGGTGCGTGTTCGTGTGTGGGGTTGGGTGGTTTAGGCGTTGATGCGTCGTAGGCCTGCCGGTGCTCGCGAGTTTGACTCGGGAGGGGATTCTCGACTATCCTATTTTCGGACTGAGTTTGACGCGAAATTCGACGGGGACGCTCGCATTGGGTGAGGGCTGTGTCGGGTGATTCAGAATGTGATGGGCTGATGATGTCTAGGTGCCATCGATGCCTCGGTATTGCAGGACACGACTCAGGTAGTTTGGAATGAAGTGGTTCCGTTTTCTCCAGTCGGAACACAAACCAACACTTCTGGATACATGTTTTGGGCTATTCATATGACGAGCTTTGCGGTATGTACCCATGGCGCAGTCCTTGGTTCTTGTTGACTTTGTGTAGGTAAACGCGAGTCAACTCGCTCCAGTTCCTACGTATCCCGGACCGACTGGGAACTCTTCGATTGCACTTTTAGATGTGTAGGTTTATTTTAACCAGATGCATATGGCACGCTGAGGAGGCCTATACAGGGGAACAACTGGAATGTACGGACCTTACCAAGACGTGGGTCGTGGGCATTATATGCATATACCCTTGGCTGACCTTACCTTCATAGGTGACGCGACTGTATACCCTTTTCCCTGAAAGTCGGCTCGTAGATGAGAGTGTGTCATGTTTTCAGGCACCCATATGTGAGACTGAACTACCGTTAGGTGGACAATGGGCGATACCTTGCGGCTCATCGGCAACCCTTTCGTTTAGTTTTGGGTATGCCACGATTAAATTTTCAAGTCCTTGCTCATGGTTGCGCCAGAGATGGGACCCAGTTTATTCTACAACCTACCGACTATATTATTGGTCCGGTGGCAGGTGATCCTGATCTATGTCTATCTTGGCCAAAGGCATCACCGCCCAATACATACGGTATCGACTGGCAGCTTGGTAGGTCGACGAATCTTTGTTCTCATTGACTTCCTAAACGATCTACCTAGGAACGCCGTTTTTGCGCACTGTATACTCTGTCTGGAGGTGCGTACGGACCCTTTCTCTCATGCTAATACTCTGACCCATGTAGCTACGGCATCGATTACGTTCAACCCCCGATGATCGGCTTGTATCCTCTCACGAATGCTTCTGCACTGGTTGAGTCCCCGGCTGCCGTCTATTCGTACCTCTCCTCCGTGTCCGCAACCGTCGCAACGACACTCCCCAACTATCTTTTGCCTACGCCAACATATTCGACACCACCCTACGCCCTCAACACCTCTGTTCCCGCCGAATTTGGCGAAGTTGTCGATTCGGGGCTCGCGACCAGCACGTACGCACCATTAGCATGGCCCGGGATCGGTGCGACCGCGCTTCCAAAGGTGTTGGATCAGTATACCCAAGTCGCTACCAACTCGGAAGGGCAGGTGGTCACGTCTATCTATCACATTGCAGAACCCAGCGTCGTTCTCGGACAACCGCCTGGATGGAGCGGGTCTAGGACGTTGCGAGCGCCTGTCGTTGGGCTTGGCATGTCGCTCATCGCGTCTGTCTGCGCGGGCGTATGGATATTCTAGATGCGTCGTGTATGCTATTCATCGGACCTCTTTCTTTTTGCTGCAGCATCGAGGCTATCAATCGCTTTACCCTCTTTTCGTGGACGCTTTTCTATTGGGCGACGTGTGTCGTGAACAGGATAATTGTACGTGCCTGTCATCTGGACAATCTATCTCCAAGAATTTTTTTGATTAGTGTTTTGGATCTTGTATTTTGAGTGCTTCCGTAACAAAACAATGAACAATAGCGTGGATGGAGAAGGTTCTCTTTCTTTATCATGCATTTTCCACGGCAATGTCCATGTTACGACAGGCCAATGTGCAATGGTTACATTGTGTACGTTGATTTCTTGGTACGGCCAAACTATGACGTAGCCTTGCACGGATAGGGGCGCTTATTCCAACCAAGTCTCAAAGGCCTCCATTATCCTCGAGGGACGAAAAGAAAGCTCAGTAGTATGGCAGTTAATGACTGAACCTTGACGCTCCGAGTATGAAGGCGGGTTTCGTGACTTCTGTGTGCCAACTCAAGTGTTAGAATACCAATCGAGGCGACTCGCTATAAAGGTCTTCCAGGGCTCTCCTCTCTCTCCCAACCACCCATCATCGTGATCCGTGTGTCTGTTCCGCGATGCCCGCCCAGTGTCTCGCGCAACCTAACCCGCCAGCCGACTCGTCCCACCTTCCCAACGCTATCCTAGAATGTCGGGCACAGGTCAGCGACGAGTCGGTCATGTCCCCCACCGAACTGGCCTCCCTCCGAAAGTTTACGCGCGCTGCCAACTACATTGCTGCCGGTGATCCCCTCCTCTCCGAGTCGGTTGTTTCGGTTCTTGCTGACAGCATCGTAGCCATGATCTTTTTAAGGGACAACGTGTTACTCGAGAGAAGGCTTACTAGGGACGATGTCAAGTATCGTTTGCTTGGACATTGGGGAACGTGTCCCGGTCTGGTGCTCGTATATGCACACCTCAGCCGTCTGATCAAAAAGACCAATGTGGATTCTCTGCTCGTCGTGGGTCCGGGTGAGTACATTTGTCGAGATGATATACTTTGTGTAGGTTGATGATGTCTGTAGGTCACGGCGCGCCTGCCATTCTTGCTTGCCTGTGGCTCGAAGAAGCGTTGGCTCGATTTTGGCCTCGTTATTCGCGCGATAGGACCGGATTAACGAGGCTCATTACAACATTTAGTACTCCTGGAGGGTTCCCGAGGCAAGTCCTATCCAGGACAAGCATCACACCTTGTTTTTTTTTTTGACATTGATTGTTTATCAGTCATATCAATGCCGAGACGCCTGGCGCTATCCACGAAGGCGGCGAACTGGGATACGCGCTCAGCGTGGCCTTTGGTGCCGTCATGGATAATCCGAACCTTGTCGTTACTTGTGTGATCGGCGACGGCGAAGCCGAGACGGGTCCCACTGCAACCGCGTGGCATGGATTCAAGTATATCGACCCCGCAGAATCTGGTGCTGTTCTTCCTATTCTGCACCTCAACGGTTTCAAGATTTCAGAGCGCACCATTTTTGGATGTATGGACGACAAGGAGTTGATTGCGTTGTTTAGGTTAGGATGTCCCTGTTTTAGAGCATGTGGATTGACTAACACACTCTAGTGGTTACGGTTATCAAGCGTGCATCATCGACAACTTGGCGAACATTGATAGAGAACTTGCTGGGGCTATGGAATGGGCCCTCGACGAGATTTCCCGCATCCAGCAGGCGGCTCGCTCGGGGAAACCCATTGTCAAGCCGCGTTGGCCCATGCTGATTTTACGAACGCCCAAGGGCTGGTCGGGTCCAAAAGAGCTACACGGAGAGTTTATTGAAGGATCATTCCATTCGCACCAAGTGCCGCTTCCCAATGCCAAGACGTCAGAGGAAGAGCTCGGGTTGCTGCAAGAGTGGTTGGCCAGCTACCGTCCCGAAGAGCTCTTCATCATTCACGGTGACAAAGGCGAAATTGACGGCGCCCCCAAGAGTGATGTCATAGAGATCATTCCTGATATCCAGGACAAGAGGCTTGGTTTCAGGAAGGACGCTTACGATGCCTTTCGGCCGCTTGTGGTTCCTGACTGGATGCCCTACACCGTCCAGAGCGGCGGAGAGGCAAGCTGCATGAAAACGGTTGGAAAGTTCCTGTGTGACGTTATTAAAAAGTGAGCACCTCACTCTCGGTTCCGAGCTGAACTCTAAACACGTAAAATCAGTAATCCGACCACCTTTAGAATCTTTTCCCCGGATGAGCTTGTCTCGAATAAGCTTGATGCTGTATTTGACGTTACCGGGCGCAACTTTCAATGGGACATTGCTGCTCGTGCTCAGGGAGGGCGCGTCATCGAAATCCTCTCTGAGCACACATGCCAGGGGATGCTTCAAGGATATACACTGACCGGGAGGACAGCTCTTTTCCCTACGTATGAAGCCTTCATCGGCATCATTCACACCATGATGGTACAATATAGCAAGTTTGTGAAGATGGTTCGTATCGTCAGCTGTATTTTGGGCCTGTCTAACGACATTTTCTTCGCAGTCTTTTGAAACTGATTGGCGCCAGCACATTGGTTCTGTTAATTACCTGGAGACGTCTACTTGGGCTAGGCAAGAGCACAATGGTTTCTCGCACCAAAACCCTTCTTTCATTGGCGCCGTCCTTGACTTGAAGCCGAAGCTGGCGCGCGTTTACCTTCCGCCTGACGCGAATTGCTTCCTGTCTACGATCGCACATTGTCTGAGGGCCAAGAATTACATCAATCTCATGGTTGGTAGTAAGCAGCCAACTACGGTATGGCTCAGCCCGGAGGAAGCGGATCAGGTACGTTTCTTTGTTTTCTTGGTGCACTTGGAATTCATTTTGCGAAGCACTGTGTGGCTGGTGCCTCTGTTTGGAAGTTTGCGAGCGTTGACAATGGGGTGGATCCAGACGTGTACGACATTTGTTTGCTTCTGCGGTATATTTCTAACAAAGGCTCAGCATCCTCGTGGGCATTGGTACAGAGGTTACCTTTGAGGTGATTGCGGCTGCTGCCCTCCTCCGCAAGCTGATCCCTGTTCTCCGCGTACGTGTCGTAAATGTGACGGATTTGATGATTCTCGGCTCGACGGGGAGCCACCCTCATGCGCTTGGCAATGAAGATTTCAATTCTCTGTTCACTTCGGATAGACCCATCATCTTCAATTATCACAGCTATCCAATCGAGCTGAAGGGTTTACTGTCGGGACGACCCCATGTTGAGAGAATGTCCGTCGAGGGGTAGGTGGATATGCGTTTCTGACAAATTCTTGGAGGTGACGACGTCAAATAGGTATCGAGAAGAAGGAACCACGACCTCTCCCTTTGATGTCCGTCCCGTTTGTAATATTTCCGCCGCGCTGACAAGACATTAGATGATGCTGTGCAACCACGTTTCGAGATATCACGTCGCTGCAGCCGCTGTCCGCGCTGCTGCGATTAACAATGCAAACGTGGCGACCCAGGCCCACGAGACCGCGAGTCATATTATGCACCTCGCAGCGAAAGATAAAGAATACATTTACCGTGAAGGGAGAGGTAAGACCCAGCCAGTTTAATCCATGTTGTCAACTTGTGAAATGACGCGGATTAGATCCCGACGGTACCTTTGATACGCCCGTCTTTTCAAAGAATGTGTGAGCTGTACGGGTCCAGAGTCTCATTTGCGTCCTTGTGCCAATGTGTGTGTAAGATTAGGATAGCCTTTTGTCATAACGTGAGCAGGATAAAGCAAAAAAAACGACAGGCCTGGGACTCGAACCCAGAATCTCTAGCGCCGGAAACTAGCGCGTTACCATTACGCCAACCCGCCTCGATCAGCCGTCGTCTATTGAGCACTTTAGTGGGAATAATATTCACATGCAAGATCACCATTATAGTTGACTTGGAATAGTCAGTGAGTGGTGTGGGGTTGCCGCTTTGTCTGTGGTAATCTTGTGAAGCAGTACCACATAAAATTTGACAGTCAGTGAGTCTCAAGTAGTAGCCAACAAGCCGGATGAGTGTCTCAGATGACCCCTTCAATGATGCTATTTCCCCGTACTGCATCTCGTAACGTCGGGGCGCTAACCCAACTAAGACCCGGATGGCCAGGTTCAGTCTCTATCGATACCTCCGCGAACAATGGTCAACGCTTCCTCTTTCTCGCCCCGTCGATGATGTCAGCGCAAAGACATTCATGGTTACTGGATCCAACGTCGGGCTAGGTCTCGAGACCTCGGTGTACCTTGCTAAAACGGGACCCGAATTGCTCATCGCGACGAGCCGAGACGTCGCTAAATGCCAACGCGCGCGCGAGTGTACGTGCCTGTTTCCTGTATTCCTCGTCACTGACAACTGGCATGAACACGTCTAGCTATCCTCGAACGAACTGCAACGGACGACGGTATCGCTAGCACCCACGTAGTTGCCTGGCCACTCGACTTGGATTCTTTCGAAAACGTATGCGCTTTCGTCGATCGGTTCGCAGCACAAGGGAATGGCGTGTTGCATGGACTCGTCGCGAACGCGGGTGTGTATCGTCCCAATTATGTTCAGACGCCAGATGGCTGGGAAGTAATGTACTTGTCCACCTCTTCTATCCAATCTCTCCTCCTTTTCAACTGATCCTGTCTTTTTTCTTTGCCATCCGTTAGGCTGCAAGTCAACTATCTGTCAACGGCATTGTTGAGCATCCTGCTCCTCCCCTACCTGGTGAACGCGTCCCACTCTGCAGGTTCGAGCCCGTCACGCCTGGTCATCGTATCGAGTTTGGGGCACCATCTTGCCTCTAGGAGCCTGAGAAATTCAGGAACTTGGGCCAACATCCTTGAAACGCTCAACAGTCGACGATTTGCTTTTAGGTATATCTTTTTTTTCTTGATATCCATGTCAGAGGATAAGGCCCATTTGATCTTGCTTCCCAGCGTCACTCGTTACAATATGACGAAAAGTGAGTACACCAACACCCTCCATGTGGTTTCCCCGACGAAAGCGGCTTACCGAGGGGGGTTTCTATAGTGCTCGAAGTCATGTTTGTCCGGGAGCTTGCGGCGCGTCTCCCCGATCCGACGCATGTCGTCGTCTGCACGGTGAACCCAGGTTATTGCCATTCAGATCTTTTCCGTGCCATCAAAGAAAGGTGGTATCTTTGTTGGATCTATTCCGTTATTCGAAAAGCACTTTTCGCGCGCACGATAGAAGAGGGCAGCCGGACACTTGTGCATGCTACCGTGGGCGGGGACGCGCACTCAATGCACGGCCGGTACTTGTCCTCTTGTCAGGTGGCCGAAGAGAGCGACTTTGTGTTCACACCACAAGGGAGGGCATTTTCTGCCAGGCTCTGGGTGAGGCGTATGCGTGATCATCCCACGTCTTCGGATGCTCATGTCCCTTGTTGCAGGACGAGACAATCACGATATTGTCTCGCGTTGACGAGCGTGTCCCGGAGATTGTCTCCAAGTATCTGCAGGCAGATGCATGAATACCTCGCGTTTTCTTTGATAACACTTCTCTGTATTCCACGGTGCTATCTCAGGTAGAATGGGCTGTGTCTCTTAGGATTACGTTGATGATTCCACGTAGTGGCTGGCTGTTCGAGCTGTAATCCTGTGGCTGCAATAAAACCATACTGAGCACCTGAAACAAGACTGATAAATACTACTTGGAATGTGTTAGATGAATGACATCGCTGATAAGGTGGTATCGCTGTGCAACGAGGTCAACCAGGTGGGTACTGCCGCGCGGGCCTTTAGATAAGATAAGCCTGCAAGCGACACGACAACTTGAGTCTTCTCTGCCAAATTTTGGATTTTCCCATTCACAGAGGCTGAAATCGGACAGCCGTCAGGATTGAGCATCTGGGGCTTGAAAAGACAGTCCATTGGTAAAAGTCACATTGGCAGCGGGATTGCGAATGGCTCGGAGAAGGAGACGTATTGCTCTCGTGGACGATGATATGCAAGGGAGCAGGAGTATGGATGAACGTTTTGACATCGATTCTGAGGTTCGTACGATGCGCGAGGGTGTTGATGGTGCGTATAGTCCAAGCCCGAGTGGCCTCATTGTAAGCAGCTAGACTGCCGCGCTTAGCCGCTACACCAAAAGGCAGAATACTGAACGACTAGCGTTCAGTACGCCGAGTTACGGGACCTAGGTAAGCCGGTGTGCTTAATCTCATACGATACTCCATCAGTGTAATCGTTGTCAATAAAGCATGATGCGAGTGCTGAAACACTAAGGATACGGATTTTCATGCCATGATCAGCGGACAAGGCCGGCCAGACTCCACAGTTCTATAGTACAACATCGCGAGCACCTGAAACACAAAATAAACACTCAAGTAGGGGCATCGGTGGTAAGATGGTATTATTGTACACCGAGGACGACCGAGCAAGTACGAATGCGTAAACATTGAGGCAAGATGAGCTGGTAGGCAGGCTATGTTTTCAACTACTTCTTTGGTCGCCTCTTCACTTCTTCCTCCTTGCACGCATGCAACATGAGTTTGTTTGGATGACCCGGCGTCATTCCACTGTGTCCCTTTGACCAGTCGTACGAGATAGCATATGCAAATATGGTGCCGTTGCGGTTGAATGTTGTGGCACCGATGGGACCAGGAGCGGGTTCAAAGGCTGTGTCCAAGAGTAAGAGCAGGTCGGCATGAACGCGTGTTACCACATACTCTTTAGCCGCGTGCGCGCGTCCTTGTCCCAGAAATGAATGGTTCCATCGGAGCCTATCCGTGCAACCATGAATGAAAACACGTTGCAAAGGGGGCAGTGGAACGCACCGCAAGTAGAGAATGTTCCATGGACCGGGTGGAAAGAAATGTCGTTCACGGCATACACCAATGACTGATCTTTTGCGTTTGGAGTCTGATCTTTTCGATGACACTTGAAAGAGAAGTTGTTCCTAGCATAACGTCAGAGGTTTACGTTTGCCATGAACGAAAATACCTACGTGCTATCCTTTTCTTCGACATATCTATGCAAATGATACGTTATTAACACGGAGTCGTTGGGGAAAAGTCCTACTGTATTGCCACACGACCCTCGATACTGCCTACTGCAAATCCGTTGCTCGGAGAGTTGGTGAAACAACACACTACACGTGTCTGCCACTTCAAAGGAGATGTGATGGTCTATAGATACTGACATGAGCCTATCGACAGTCAAGTGTGACACGATGGACTAACCTTGTATGCTGTGGATGGGCTGGTCAAATTGTATATTTGAATATGACGTTCCGCAGTGCCGACGACCAAGAGGGGATACTGTACATCCATGGTGTAGCAACGTTCCGGTAATTGGACTGTGGCGACGGGGTTTGCTGAGCGAAGATCCCAGTACTATCCAAAGCGAGTCAGGCGCGAGTGGGTGATTGATGGTGGGACCTGCAAACCTTGAGGGTCTTGTCCCAACTGCCAGTAGCCAGAATGCCGCCCTGCGGTGTTTCTATCCACTTGACGACTTTTATTGGTGCTTCGTGTTGTGCGACTTGAGTTGTTTGGCCATTTGTGATGTCGAACATACGTGCGGCATTGTCTGCACCGCCCGAGATGACCTTGTTGCCCTCCTGTTGGCTGGGTGAGGTGATTTCCGACGGTGGAAGGACGTGGACCCACCTTGTTCCAACAAACGCTCAATACAGGTCCCTGGTGACCGTACATGGCCTTGCCCTGTGTCTGACCACCCGCACCGACCTCGTACAGACGGACCTGGAGCACGCGTCAATAGGTGGCAAAAGGTATCAGGGTAGCCAAGGTACATTATTGTCCCAGCTGCCTACGGCGAGATAGTCTGCGGCAGAGGAAAAGGCGAGTGAGGATATGGAATCCGCTGGTGGTTCAGATACTTCAATGTCTTTGTCGGCGGCTGGAGCGGCCGTCGCTGTCGTCGATGGGGCCGCCGTGCCAAAGAAAGACATGGCGGCGGCAAGCAAAGGACAAGGTTCGTGTTGAGCGGCTCACGCTCTCACGCCACTCTGGGTCAAGCCCCATGCGTGCTGTCGTCTGTCATCGTGTCCCAATCGGCCCCAACGAGCTCGTCTATGAAACCGACTATCCAACCCCCTCGCCGAAACAAGGCCATGTCCTGATCCGCGTACGCGCATATGGTCTTAATCGCTCAGAACTCTTCACCCGCCAGGGGCACTCTCCTGGTATCACCTTTCCCCGCGTACTCGGCATCGAATGTGTCGGTCAAGTCGTCGATGCAGGCGGAGGCAACTGGAAAGAGGGCGATGCCGTGGCCGCCATCATGGGCGGCATGGGCAGGCAGTTCGATGGTCCGCCTTCATTTTCTGCCCTCCCTATCCGTGTGATTGACTGCATTCGCAGGTGGATACGCCGAGTTCACGCTGGTCCCACATGCTTGCGTATCGCCTCCCATCATCCTGCCCTCCGACATGACCTGGGAGGGGTTCGCCGCAATTCCGGAGACCTATGTCACAGGTACGCCGCTTCGTAGCCACTTCTCCTCGGGTCACATGCTAGCCCACACCCAGCGTTTGGTGCCCTCACCGGTCTTGCGCTCAAGGGGGATGACACGCTCCTCGTGCGAGGAGGCACGACCAGCGTCGGTCTGGCGGCCGCCTCTCTCGCCAAATCCCGCCTGTTCAATTGTCGTTGTGTGGTCTCGACCACACGCACTCAGTCCAAGGCCGCTGTTCTGCGCGCATATGGCGTCACCCACACCATCGTCGACACGGGTTCCATCGCACAGGAAGTGAAGAACCTGACGGATCAAAAGGGTGCTGACAAATGCATTGAGCTTGTCGGTGGACCCACGTTGTCCGATTCGTGTGATGCGCTAGGTCCGGATGGCGTTATCAGCATGGTGGGTTGTGTTTCAGGAGAATGGGTCTGCAAGGCCTTCGATCCGATGACCGCATTGGCTCCCGGAAAGGTACGTGTCTGTGTTCCGTGCCGATGCCAGCCCATGACGTCAATGACAGCACCTCACCACATTCGTGTCCGAGTCGATTCGCCTCTCGGCAATGCCACTGCAATTCATTGTGGATGCCGTAGCCTGTGGTGAACTCAAAGCGAGTATCGACAAGATCTTTTCGATGCAAGATACGAGCGACGCACATGCATACGTGGAGGCGAACAAAGCTGCTGGCAAGGTCGTCTGTGTGGTTGATGAGAAACGGAAATAGTTTGAATACAATGGTAGTGTTTGTACGCTAAAATCCGTGTATTGTGCAGGTGGAGGTTTAGCTCGATCCGCTGGCGAGCGATGTGCGTACACTGAAAGTCGTAATGATCACATTAGTAGCGTCGATGTAGATGTACTTGCTGCTTGAGATGAGTCTATGTGCGAGCGACATGGTCTTAACACGAAGCTCATAGTGATTTCTCCCTTGAAACCTCCAACAATGGGTCTAGGTGCGATTCCGGTTGGCGATACGAGCCACCAACACGATCAGCCCATGTGAAGTACTAGTGTGATGATATGATTAGCCGCCACGTTTAGATTATCAAGAAAGGCTGTGGGTACCTGACCGTAGTTAACCGTGAAATAAAGATGATGCAGCGTGTGATGTGCGGGCCCGTTGATAATGGTCTCGAGCGGATGTCCGGTAATCATATCGGAGTCATGAATCTGGACGCGTGTACTTGTTAACGTCAGAGATGTCAGAACGAGTTCGTCATACCAATATGCTCCAAAAGTTGACAAAGACGAAAAGACCCAGGTACAGCCATCGATGGAGGGGAAACAGGAATATGAAAATATGGTAGGGTACGGACTGCAAATATCCGTCCACTGGATGAAATGCATGGGATGCAAAGGGGGTCGGTACTGAGACAGACATGTCAGTAAACGAGACAACGGGGAGGGCTGACATCACGTGCTTATCCATTTGTGGTGAGGTTTATGAAAGGTTTTATAGAGCATAGGATGATGCAGTAGCCGGTGTACCCAATATACGAGGTAGTCGGTGAACACCAAGAAGCTGGAGACGCGTCAGCCCAGTGCTGGACGATAGAGAACGACGTACAAGGGAATAGAGAAGACGAGGTAGGACCACCCGTAGTCGGATACGTCGTCGTACAGCCGGGAGTAGCCCATGACCTCGCCTTGAAACCAGGGGAGGGTCAAGAAGGTCATTATGGGAAATGCTTTTAAACTGCTTTGAATTTCGAGTTTAATTTGGTTTTTTTGAAAACGCGGGTGTCGCATCATTTCGTGGTTGAATATGAAATGGTAGGAGAGGCCGGCAAAGGTGAAGTAGAGAACGTGAATGCCAATCAAGGTGATCACGACCAAGGACAAGAGTTGTCTCGGAACGTAATCTCGGGGCCATGCCGACTGGGGCGGCAGTGCTATTGCGGATGCGTTGACGAGGAATGAATGTTGATGTGGATGGTCGGCTAGGGGGTCGTTGAGCGGGACGAGACAGGCCCAGAAAGAGTCGAGGAAATACTCGTCGGCAAGGCGTAGAACGAGGTCCATGACGATGTTGGCGAGGACGGCGGGACCGACGAGATGCGGGATAGGGTCGAGTCGCGAGCTAATTTTTATAGCGCGAGCATGTTGTAGTAGACATCAGGCCACTTTTTTTTTTCGGGGCAGATTAGATCACACGCCATTCTCTATCCGGTCGACTCACCACGACGACGAGCTCAACGTCAACACCAGCGCCCGACGTTTTCGGCCGTCGTATACGTCCTCTTCACCACCGTCACCGTACCGTAAACGACTGGGTTGATACAAGGTCAAGATGCTTGTTCGGATCCAGGCATCCATGCGGCTACTTAGCTCACTCGTCTGCGCTGGGTGGGAATGTCTCCATTGAAGAACTTTCTCTACTCTTACAGATTATTATCCGGCCCGCCTATCTTTTCCCTTCGCCTTCTCGAATTCGCAGGCGAGCGATCGTTCGACTTTGGAACGTTCTGCGCTCTTATCAGCCAACACCTCCCTTCTCTTCTTCAATCCCATCCTCCATCCAGTAGGTCTCGCTAAGCTGTTCTGTTCTATGCCGAATTTCGCCAAGAGTCGCATTGCTCCAAATGGCTCGCTCGCACGCTGACATATGTCCATCCACGGCACAAACGCGTGTTTGTCGCCAACCAGCATCAATTACAGAATCATAGTAATAGCTCCAGAAATATGGAAGCCACGCTTTCGTGCACCCCCTCAACGCAAGGCGAATCCATCGCATCACCCGATGTGATACGACACTGCCAACACGTGCTGCATTAAACGCCAGTTCCGTCCCGGCATATCTCCTTGTCCAGTCCTTCACATTTCCTCCCTCACGACTCACCAGCGATGGGCCAAATCTTTGCATGCACCAGACGCAAGCAGCTGGAAAAGTTTGCCGACGAGGAGCCAAAGTCTCCCATCTCCCCTCTCGTCGCGCCACAAGTCCGCGAAACCATCTACATTGCGTATGTCGTCCTCCATACATTCCTCCCACACTCGTCTTATCAGTCACGTCAGCGTCATGGGGTCTACTGGTAGTGGAAAGACGACGGTGTGTCCCTTGCTTGGTTTCAACGAGGTTTCTCAACTTACACCTCTACCCCAGTTTATCAACCTGGCGTCCGGATCCAACCTCCGAGAGGGTAGTGGTCTCGAAAGTTGCACCAACGAAGTACAAATGTCGGTTCCCTTTAACGTGGGCAAACAACAAGTCGTCCTGATCGATACCCCCGGATTCGACGACACTACCATGACCGACACCGACGTCTTGAAGCTCATCGCTGCTTACCTGGTCACCACGTGCGCATGCATCTCGTCATTCCATCGCATGCCCTGTCGACTGACGTACTTGGTAGTAATAAACAGGGTGCCCGCCTTGCTGGTGTCATTTACATGCAGAGAATCTCCGATTTGAGGGTCGGGGGTTCCGCTCGACGAGACTTTAGGATGTTCCAAGAACTCTGCGGCGAGGACGCTTACCCCAACGTGATCATCATCACCAATATGTGGGGCTCAGTCACTGCGGAGGATGGGAATGCCCGAGAACAGGAGCTGGCTGGTAGGGACATCTTCTTCAAGCCAATCCTTGACAAGGGTGCAAGGATGCTGCGGCACGATAACACGAAGCAGTCCGCTCACCGAATCATCCAGAATTTGGTTGACAAGGAACCTGTTGTGCTTCAGATCCAGCGAGAGTTGGGAGAAGGCATGGAAATCACCCAAACAGCGGCATACAAGCAACTCGATAGGGAAATGTCGGAGCTGTGCGCGCGACACCTCAAGGAGCTCGAGGTTCTCAAGGAGGAGATGATGGACGCCGAGCGCAGCCAGGACGAAGAAACGCGGAGAGAACTCCAGGAAGAAGCCCGCAAAGTGCAGGGCGAGTTGGAAAAGGCGCAGAGTCAGGCATCTCGACTTGCGTCTGACTACCAGGCTGAACTGCGCAGAATCGAGGAGATACTGCAGTTGAAGGAGGAGTGATCGCCAGCCGTGTCACATTATGTATACCTCGCTCGAGCTGGCTCGTCATCTTCATCTTGTTTATCATACCTTCGTTTAGCAGTTTCCGTGTAGTCTAGTGTAGGACGTTGATTGGACATTCAACTGGAGGTCTAGACGTGCAGGAACAGAGGCTAGTCTCCACCTTAATTCATCTCGTTCACTAATCGCCGAATATCGTTCCGTGCGCAGTCGTTGTCGTTCGCCGTACATGCCTCTGGCTCCGCGAACTCGCCGTATCCGCAACGACTTGGAGACGCCACCTAGTTCAGGGGAATCCCGAGCAGCAGGTTTCGTCGTGGCCGTTTAACAGCCGATCAGTGAAATGCTGAAACCGTGTTTTCACGTCTCCTCATCAGCGAGGGGGGAGCTGCGCACAACCAACCGCCAACATGTGCCCTCCGATCGGCGTTGCCAAGCGGTGTGACCAAGCTGCATGGTGCAGGCGCTGCGGGGGGGTATAAGGATACCCTCCAACGTCTTACGGCCCAAACCCAACCATATTTTGCCATCGCCCTCCTATACGACCTCATACTATCAGACCCACTCGAACCAGCCCGACGAAATCATCATGGCTCTCCGCGGAAAAGAGATCAGAATTGCGTACGTGCTCGTCCTGCTCGTCCGAGGGTCGTCGTTCTAAAATGGCGTCTTTGATAGAGTGATGGGGGCCACAGGAAGCGGTAAATCAACCGTACGTACCCTTTGCATCTGTGAGGCGTGACACTCACTGATCATCGGGATCCGAATAGTTCATTAACATCGCCAGCGGTTCCAACTTGCCTGTGGGCCGTGGCTTGGAGAGCTGTACGTCCGAAGTGCGGACGTCCAGACCGTTTCTCCTCAACGGGCGCGTCATCACCTTGATTGACACGCCCGGATTCGACGACACGAGCCGGAGTGACACGGATATCCTCTCGTCCATCGCCGCGTATCTATCCAATACGTAAGCCCCATCCTACTATCAGGCCGCAGAACGACCTGACGGCCGTGTCCAGTTATGAACAAGGTGCCAAACTCGCCGGCATCATCTACATGCACCGAATTTCCGATATCAGGATGGGTGGCACGTCGAAGCGCAACTTTCGTATCTTCCGTGAACTGTGCGGTGATAATACCCTCCGAAACGTCCTCATCGTCACCAACATGTGGTCGAACGTCGACCCCAAGGTCGGTGAGGCACGCGAGCAAGAGCTTGCCAACAATGACAAGTTCTTCAAACCCGTCCTCGAGAAGGGCGCGCGACTTCTCCGTCATAACGGCACCCAGGCGTCCGCTCAGGCCGCCCTTCGTCACTTGATCAATTCCCAGGCTGCGACGCTTTTGATTCAGCACGAGCTCGTGAACGAGCACAAGGACCTTGCGCACACCGCGGCCGGAGCCGAGCTCACTCGTGCCTTAAAGGAGCAGGCTGATCGTCACGACGCGGAACTCAAGAACCTCCGTCGGGAGATGGAGGCTGCCATGCGAGCCAAAGATGAGGAGACTAGATCGGAACTCCAAGAAGAAGTCGACAAGAAGCGGGAAGAGATTGAGCGCATACAACGGGACGCCGAGCGTATGGCGGCCGACTTCATCGTGGAGAAATCGCGGCTGGAATCCCAGATCACGCAAATGGAGGCCGAAAACCGTCGCTATGCGCAGCAGCTCGAGGGACTGCAAGAGCAGGTCGTCCAAACTCGTAAAGAAGTTGAAAGCTCACAAATCGAACATGCGCGGCGCGAGACGGAACTCCTGGATAAGCAGAGAGAGGAAGAAAAGAGAAAAACCCGTCTGCTTGAGGAAGAACGCGAGGCGCGACAGCTCGCCGAAGCACGACATCAGGAACACCTATGCTCTCTGCAGCAAGAGATGTTGCGTGCGGAAGCTGAGAAGAAACGCGCCGAGGCGGACCATGCAGAAAAGGTCAGGGCAGAACGCGAGCGAGTTCTTTCGCTTGAAGCAGAACTTGAGCGTCAAGCCAAGGCCAAGGAGGATGAAGAAAAAGCTAGGCTGGCCGCGGAAGAACGGGAAAGAGCCCGTTTGCAACAGGAGATCGCAAAGGCCCAGGAGGAGATGGAGAGAGTTACTGCCGAGCAAGAACGGCGCGAGCGCGAGGCCGTTTCTGCAACCCGAGCCCAGGCGGAAGCTCACGCGCTCATGTTGGAGCAACAGAACCAAGCCCTACAGCGCGAGAAGGAGAGGTACCAGCAGAAGATCCTTGCAGAAACGGAGCGAGTACGCCGATCCTTGGAAGAGGCTCACGTCAAGAAAGAACAAGAGGCTCAAGCTGTTCGGAAGGCAGAAGAAGCCCGCATTAGACAACTAGAGGAACAACAGCGCCTCAGGTTGCGGGAGGAAGAGCAACGCAGGTTCAAGCTACAGGAAGAGCTTGCACGCGAACGTAGGGAGAAGAACACGTCCACCAAAGCAGATCAAGCCCAGAGGGATAACGAAGCAGAAGCCTTGAAGCAGGCTCGTGAAGCTGCACAAGCAAGGCTAGAGGAAGAACGTCAACAAGCTAAGCTGCGCGAGGAAGCCTTCCAGAAGCAACTCGAGGAACAAGTCGCTCAGGTCCGCAAGGCCATGGAAGAGGAGCTTGTAACAAAGGAACGTCGGGCTGCGGAAGTAAAGCGTGCTGCGGAGCTGTCAAGAGCGCTGGCGCTCGAGGCTCAAGAGACCGCTAGGTTGGCGGACGAACACGAGCGGAAAAAGAAACTGGAGGGGGAGCTAGCTGTGCTTCACAGACGAATTGCGGAGGCCGAAGATTATCGCAGACGGTTGGAAGCGGAAGCGGCGGAACGGGAAGTCATGGAACGTCAGAAGAATGTCCAACTGCAAGAAGAGCTTGCAAAAGCACGACGAGAGGCAGAGCTTGCAAGGGCTGCAACCCAGGAAAGGTCTTTCAGGAATCAGTCCTCTAGCTTCGTGCTGCCAATACCGTTTGTCGTGTGGAAAGCTGCCATGAATTGGTTGGGCGTGAGATAGACGTTTGGTGCCTTTCATTCGTATGTGCTAGCTGGTGTTCTTTCAGGGCAATATTTATTTCGGACGCCACACGTCGGTGCCATGCCGATCTTTGTACATTAATCATATACAACAAATCGTTAGCTTCACCAAAAAAGAAACGATGTCATCACTCACGCCTCCCAATGAACGTTTGGTATATCACCGAGACCAAGTGAAAGTTGTTGACGACGGGCATGTAAAGCCCCTCCATGGCATAATAGCAGTCTCGGCAGAGACCGGATATTTTTATTGCTTTAGCCAATATATTAATTCTAGGGAGATCAGCCTCCGAGTCAGAGATGTTTGTTTCGTACGGAAGTCTCTCCTCGCGACAACCTGGAGTGTCCACTGGTTCATTTCGCTTCAAGTTGTCGCTAGCATAGAACAGGAACGTCCTTTTCTGCACTCGCTCGCCTGGGGTTGCTCCTCCCCGAGTTAGACAGAAGCAACATTATGAGCACACATACCTCGAAAGATCCTAGTGGCTTTGCCATAGGAAATGGCGGTGGTTTCGAAGGAGGGGCGGCCGCCACTTTTTCAGTGGTACCTAAAAGGACTTGTATCAAAAATCAGTGATCAACGTGATTGGGCGGCCGTGATGCCTGGATCCATCAGCCAAGTCCAATGGCTTGATTTCCGAGCCTCAGAGTGAGCCGGTAGCAGGGGGTCACAGGTTTTCCCAACTCTCGCTAGATAGGATGTTCAGGTTGGTTATATTCGTACGGTGGATTAAAAGATTACCTGCGTACAACCTTGGCCCCTGAGAGTGCCGCCGAGTGCCATCAATAGCCTGTATCACGTCGGTGTTGGGCACTCACGAACATGAATGTCGCGGTCAAACCTTCGAGACAGTTGTTAGTCGATCTCTTTTTTTTAAGACGAATATCCCTGTTATATAGCAGCTGTTTAAGCTAGTTCTATATAACTTGCTTTGCCGGCAACACTAGTTACCGATCCGGGGAAGATGCTCTTACGCATGGTTCCGATTCGGATCCATGTCGGCCGCTGTGAGTCCAATCCTAAGTAGTCTTTTTTCTGATTGGAAACTGTTAGTGGTTCTCTGCCGGGCCATACCGACATGTAAACGGGCATGGTTTGATGGAAATCAGCATCTAACACTACAATCGCGATCTGTATCGGTTTCAATCCCAAAATGCAGCAGTAAGCGAACACTCTCGCGCCATCTCAAACTGTTCGTCCGTCCTACAGACGAGAAAGTGCATCCCTCCGTCCTGCTTTCCGATATCGATGACGGTCTCTTGATCGTTTTCAAGTTTCTGGTTCACGTGTTCATCGATCTCAGAGTACCCCAAGCAATGGAGTGCTTGCCCAACGGCACTCCGAAGTTCTTGGCTTCGTTCCCCAATTCCGCCAGCAAACACCACCGCATCGACCTCGCCACGGAGGGATAAGTGATATGCGCCAACGTAATGTAATACGCGATCAAGAAAGATGTGGAACGCAAGGGTGTTAGAGTTCCCTTCCACCGGATTGAAGATATCAGCCCTCTTGGTGATTTCACCAAAATTGGTGGTCCCTGTCAGTACTTTCCAGCCTCCTTGGTTATTGAGAATTTCCTCGGCCTAAATTCATTGGGGGTGAGTATAAGAAAAAGGAATGTAGCAATGGAAAGCAGACTCTGGTAACATGGATTTCTTTGGACGTGGCAAATTCGTAACTCAACCGACTGAGAGGATCGCTTGTGTAATGGAAGATGAGACTGGGATCGACATCTCCTGCTCTTGTTGCTCCAGGTATTCCACTCAAAGGTGTCAGACCCATGGACGTATCAATTGACTTTCCACCCCGAATAGCACAAGCGGATGCTCCTGACCCGAGGTGCAGGGCAATGATATTAAGCTTGCCTTCATCCTGAACAAAAGGGATGAATGCGAGTACCACGGATACTTTCGGTGAGAGAAACCTTGTGCAGATAATTGGCAACCATGCGTGTGATGAATGCATCTGGTCCAACCATGAGTACGTTGATGCACCGTCAAAGGATTGACACGTACAACTTAGCCCGTGGAAGCCATATTTCCTCAAACCACGTTCTCGCGCAACCTTTTGATCGATGGCATATGTCGATACATGGCGAGGCAGGTCCTTGTGAAATGCGGTGTCAAAAAAAGCAATAGACGACACATGCGGTAACGCCTTAAGGCATGCATGTATAACGGACAATGCAGAACTATTATGCCTACCCAAATGATAGCTCAATCAGCACGAGAGAGACGAGGAGGCACTCACAGAGGAGCGAGATCAGAAAATGTCTTGATGTAATGGTAAGATTGTTCTGAGATGACTGTAGGCTCTGTGTAATCCCCGCCATGAACGACGCGATGACATATGTACTTGATCTGTTGGCGGTCAATGCTAGCCTGCGCCCCGAGGCGGTCCAAAAAGTGATTAAATGCAGACTCGTGATCATGAATGGGAGGGTCCGGGTAGGTCAAGTCAGGGTGTGCGGTCGCTTGATCCAGGCTGGCATACTGAAACGATGTTCTTGCGGGAGGCGATGAGATGGAAAATGTGGTAGAAATCAAGAGAAGGCAGGGTGTCGCTAGATCTGACACGCGCCGGTAGAGCGAAATCTTGAGCGAAGAGGAGCCTGCATTGACTGCGAGTATGAGTGCCATTTGGTCATAATCTAAAAAATAGGGGCTGGTTTTGGTTCGCTAGCCCCTTAAGTAAGCCCAGAAGCCTTTGAGAAATGTTCCATTTACCGTCGCATGTTCGTGAGATCGTAGGCAAAATGTATATTTCAACTTTCAGATGGCAGGTTGGTAAGGTTGAAGTGCAGCTCCAGCTTGGGAACGACTCGTGCTCACCTTAGACATTACCGTCCTGACCTGTGTATCATTAGCACGGTTTGTACATGGCATAGTCACCGTATTTACATCCATTACATACCGCTCCTTTCTGCGTCTCGCTTTTCTCCTCTAGGCAGTGTACTCGGACCGCGTTCACCGTGTACTTTGTTTCCACTTTCAACGCTTCATGACCAAACGGCCCAAACAAAATATTACATTCGGTAGCGTCAGTATGTCAATTTGACACCCTGATCCGGCCCGTGGATATCGGGGCACGACCGTCGCCGTGACCGATTAGAAATGAAAGAGGAGCGGGTCTAGAGGAAGAAATGACGTCCGTCTGCGAGAGCGATACCTGAACCTATGTTGAGGCAAGTTGTGATAGGCAATTAACTAATCGGGAAAGCTTTTACCTCGAGTAGAAGGTAGATAAGAAGTCAGCGCCTGTCCGCCATGAAGAATGCCGAAATGAATCAGGGCCATGAGTGTGCGGAAGGTGGGTTTTTGAAATGCGAGCAACCCCGGGTATATTCTCCCGAGTCGGGAAGGCACGAAAAAAAAGACAGCCTACAAGCGTGTGATCCCGGGTTGCTTAACTGCGGTGATGGGGCAACGAGACAATGCAACTGGAACGGAATTCGGTCGAGGAAGAAGCCAACGGCGTTATCCAGAACAGTGGAAAGACGTTTAGTGCGAATCCAGAAGTAGCAGGTAAGGCCCAGCCATCACTATATATGTTCCCCTGATCACGCACCGATCTACTGTGTCTGGGAAGAGACTTTTATGGCGGTTCCGGGCTAGAAATTCCATGACCGGCATAACTGTTGCGGACCCCGTAGATTAACGGGGCTTAGAGTCGTTCTTCCCCCGGAATGAGTACAGTTCATCCTGTTGGACGCGAGAGTACCGCAGTAGTCGATCCCATGTGCCCGCGACGAGGATTCCTACGCGTAATGAACTTCAGCGAAATCGTAGCGGTAATTTCCCCGACAAGTGAAAACGCACACCGTGTTTGCATGTATGACTCCCCGCACGGTCTCCGTCCACAGAAGTCATCGGAGATCCAAGAAGCCTAAGATGTCGAGCACCGAAATACAGTCACTCACGTTAAGCTCATGCTTGGACCCGGGGGCAAAAGAACCCATCGGCATGCAAGAATCAATTAGTGCCACCGAATAGTGACCGCCCGAAGAGAACGCAGACGAGAACTGTGCATAGGCCGCCGCCGTCGCAGCGGTCAGGATGGAGGTGCCCGACAATTCCATTTTTGGATTCAGCCTGCACTGGCGGCACCGTAAGTGGAGGGTCCTCCAGATAAGCTGGAAACAGTGTTAGATCTTTGTTTGTTACATTGGGCTCATTTGCGCCATATAGGACCCATTCTAGCGCGCACGAGACACATTATGGTTCCCTTGCAATCGATCATGCGAAGTCTGATTGGGTGGATAGCGCACGAAAAAGGGAAGCAGCTGGGTCTCGCACGAAGAAAACTTTCCGAGTATTTCCGAAAGGCAACCAACCTGTTTGCAGGGTCAACGTAATATGCTGTTGAAAATGCCACGCTCACGTTGTCGAGGGGTGTCAGCCTGGCGGATGGCAACCTCACTACTAGGCGGCATGTCGCCTGTTGACAGTCGAAACGTTGACCGCCGGGCAGTTCGGAACTACCTTTCCCCTCCAACGTGCGAGATGAGTACTCAGGTGTCCAGCTTGGGACGATCATCTGGGCGCCGAGATTTCGATGGTGGGAGCGGAGAAAGTGCGATCAATCATGACGAGACGAGGGTCTGGGAAACCTCCCTCGCTGCGTGCACATCTATCTCAAGCGTCATCTTCGAAAAGTTGACGGTCGTTTCATGATGTGATTCCTCGCCCACCGGCACCGGGCCCGGTGTCACAGCACGACGGCCACCGCGTGAGATTCCCGTGTGGCCTTGCTGGCTGGCTTCATGTCCGTTGTGGGTGACTCGAACGTTCTCTGGTAACCTCGCACCGGATTTCGGACAAATATAGGTTCATTCGCGTGCACTCCGTCATATGCAAAAATCAATTGATCTTCGACATTTGGTGTACCTGAATGCGACCCTGATTCATCCATCGATGGGATTCATTCGAGCCCGGTTGCTCAGGGCGTCCTGAGTAGAGATCTGATGTCAAATCTGACGCCTTGCAAATGGCCACCACAGGAACGGGTTGAATTAACTCATCATAATCTCTACACTCTATTGGCGGAAATACCTCGAGGCGCTAGCGATGGATATCGCGCTGAGACGTCATCTGAACAACAGGCAGTACGTGCCCCTCCCGGCTGGTCCCGTGTATTTTTCAGTAAAGTACATATTCAGGGGAAGCCGAAAAATATTCTCAACGCCAACAGTCCGGTCCGATGGTAACCGCCCCATTTCCTGTGTTGCAGTGGGCAATAAATCAGGCTGTGCATCCACGGAACTTGCTACAAGTACAGGGTTACTATCAAAACACGATATTAAACAAATAACTAGTTGCTTTACGCTACCCGTCGCAATTCTCGCGCCATCATCTGCTCCAAACCCGTGGAGATAACACCACAGGTAGTTTACCTTTTGTCGCTACAAAATAGTCCTTTAGATCGCGATTCCAAGATTCAGGGTCATATCCATCTGCAAATCGGAGATCCATACGCTGCATCATCATGCAGACAACTGTGCGCATCTCTTGGTATGCCAGATTTTTTCCAACGCAGTTCGCGGGTCCGAATGAGAAAGGGATGAAAGCTGCTGGATCGTGCCTGAAGTGTGTTTTTTCTGGGTCGCTGGCGTCTGGATAACCCAATGCCTTTCTTTCCTCTACGGAGAGCCACCGCTCGGGCCAGAAAGCGTCGGGCATAGGTGAAAAGTAGCGAGGGTCGCGATGGATGGAATAGAAATGAACAAATGCGCTCGTTCCCTCTGGAACAAAACTAGAAGAGGGATGAATGAGAAGCATGCGAATAAAAATGATCCGATCACTTACCAAGATCCCACTGCCTTTCCTCCACTGCTTTTCGTTGCCCCACGCTGACTTCCACTAAGAACGGGGGGAAATAATCGGAGAGTTTCGTTTCTGAAGCAGTATCATGTTAACTATTCGCAACTGAAAAAGCAAAATCACACACATTACGGCATTTAGATAATTCATGTGTGAGTGGTGTGCAGTAGACAAGGCATCTTCACCGGGAGGGTAATAGCGATCCACCTCCGCTTGAAGCCGACGGTAAGCTGTAGGGTGACTTAATAGAGCCCAAAATAAGCTGCTAAGCGTGGTGGCGGTAGTGTCCGACCCCGCAACAATGGCGAGAACACCATCAGAAGCAACCTCTGCAAATGTGGGAGGCGACCGTTCAACTCCCTCTTCATCAATCTAAAAATATCTTTTCAGTCTCGGCTCCAAAGGGGCACACTACAAACCGCCCACCAAATAGTGAAACAGATCCTTAAACTGAGAACCCTGGGATCGTCTATGCGATGCACGCTCCTGGCAGAACGAACGGAATTTCTTCAAGTCGGCACCAATCTTGGGCAGCTTAACATAGTATTTCCCCAGCCAGGGCAGGTGCGTGAGGACCAAAGCAAGTCTGCAAGTTCAATCTGTTTATCGCTCGAAGCCACCATCAAGGAATGCACTTACGGTAGCCCGCTTTCCAAAAGATGCCAGGTGTCATCCTTGTCCCCATCACGTACCATATTAGAGCCTCCCCCAAATCTGTACGACAGGTTAAGCTGGGGAAAATATTTTAGCGAATGGGCGTCACTTACGCCATGTCACTCATGAAATCGAATCTAAATCGTCCTATTAAGCTACAAACGGAAAGAGAGGGGAGAAATCTCACGTAAAATGACTAATCCATTTGGCCAAGTCGACAGCCTGGTGCTGTTTTTCTAGCGCGGTCACAAGCTCATGTATTCTCTTGCCAAGGATCCCCTCGTAGCCTTTCAATGCAGCTGAACTGAAACCTCTGGCCCACGGCTTCCGACGGCGCGCGTGCTCCGCGGGATCTCGTAAAGATATCAATGCTCTGATGTTCGTTTGCTCGGCCATACGGCCGTCCCAATCTAAAGTGACTGAGTTCAGGTGCGCCACAGGATGGGTAAAATCTCCGTACGGGGTCCCTTCGGAAGGCCAAAGTAACCCATGAGCGGGGAAATTGCGTCCACGTTACGAAACGACAACTCATTGGGACCTATCATTTATATGATTCTACACAGGACGAACCAGGGCACGAACGGTTGTCTTACCAACTCTGACGACGTCACCATATCTTTGATGTAATTCATAATAATATTTGTGCTGTTTTCCGTTGGAGGACACCCAAGCCATCCAGAACTTGGATATACGACATGGGATGGGTCCCGGATATTTGGCGAGGGGATGAAAGGGTGATAGTCGATAAGCAACGATGGAGACGAGGATGGTGAGATAGTAAAGGAGAAAGGTGTATACCACGACGTGAGCAGAGGAAGTGAAGCTGTATAAGAGCACGCGGACGAGGAGTGCGGGAAGAAGAATGAGGAGAGCGATGTGAGAGATGGGATTGACCGGCTCGTAGCAGTTAAAGATTACATGGCATGCCTTGGAGGAACGTGAGGGAGAACAGAGGGAGAGGAAGGAAGGGGCTCACGATGGCGGCGGCAACGATGAAGGCAGAGGCGTCCTTGGCGGAAAGAGCAAGCATGGCTGTCTGCCGAGGGGGTGGGGAGACGAACGATGGCAGGGGGTCATTATAAACCATACGGCGAAGACGCTGGCGGATTCGGGATCCGGAAGCCAGAGCAGGATCGGCTCTCCGACAATCTAGCAGGATGAAGTAGACAGGGACCGGAGAGGGAAGATTTTGACTTGTGGACAATTGGATGGAGGAGGGGAGATCTTTGAATAAGATCGGAAGGGGATAGGAAAGGGGATGACCACATGTGGGAGGGGGTTCTGGAAGCCGGGTCATATCGAATGCGGAGCAGCCGTGTTGAGCGCCATGACAAAGAAACAGGGAAATATCGGTTAGCCTGGCAGTATAAGGCAAGCGAAGCCGCGGTGACGGTAACACAAGTGCCGAGCAGAGTACAGACTCGACCTGAGCTGATGTCCGTGGACTTAAGTTAATAGACAGGAGTGGAAGGACCTCGTGTGCATGTGACACCCATTGCGGTGTCGGAACAGCATCAACTGTCCCGCCTGATCCTTGTCAGAGAGAAATATCTGACGACAGAACATACCCTCATGCTAGCACCGTAGCTGAGCGCATTCGTCCGCGCGCCAATATCTCGCCCTTTGCGGACCGCGCGTATACCACACATGCCAAATATGGTCTTTCCTTTTCAAGTAGCCGGCCTATGCCGTAGCGCGGCAATCGGGCGTATAGACTCCACATACGACCGATGTGAATGAATTGCTTTCGATAAAATCGTTATCCGTCTGAACTCGTCCGTCTGCAGATCACCACCACACCTTCCATCCCGCATTCCATCCGCTTCTCCCTCTCCCGACCTCAACCGGACAACTGCCCTTTCATCCCCGCCATAGATCCATTCTATGAAACCGCACATCAGGATGTGCACCGTACCGTTCAAACACCATTGCTTTCCAGCATCACCGCGGGCGAGCGCAACGCCGCCAGCGCACAAAAGAAGTAGCCCGTCGCTCCGACGGGTCCTTGTGACCCTAATTCGGGCCCGAGGTTTGACATTTATGCCAATAATGATTCACTTCTTTCTCCCCGTTGCGCAACAACACTGAGACACCCGAAACAAGAAATGTGTCGGACGGTCTGAAATCTAAAAAAATCAACCTAATTCTGGTTAACAGTCTTGTGAGCCATTTTCGAATCGTCCAAACGGGCGGGGTATCGCCGAGGCGAACCAACAAACTGCTGACCCGACAGAACCACTTACGCGAGGGAAAGATGAAAAAAAAAAATCAGAATGGTGTGGGGGCCCACGCCTAGACCTCTCTTACGGAGAAGACGACCGGCCGATCACTGTTTACTCCATATGAGTACAGACCCTGCAATATAAAGGTCGGCAAGATAGTGCCAGTGGAAACGTGCACCGTTACTGTGGCCGATAATAACCTGGCTGATGCAACCCCCCGATGGCTGTTACGGATACCGATATGAGATACAGAGCCGATCCGAATGGGCCAGAACGCCTCTGAATGAAAAATGACCAAGTGCGGCGTGTGGAGGCGTCCTCTATGGGTACCACCAGCACTCCGCTCCATAGAATGATCGCCGCATTTTCATGTACCCTATCCCGCAGTCATGAATCTTGGGTCATATTAACCCCAGCGTGAGGCCGTGGGTTGAGCTGGCTGTCAGCGAAAAACATGATATATAGCCATCTCCCACCATAACATTACCAAAAGCGCAATGCAAAGGTGAAGCATATTCGCTATAACTAATTCAAGTGACCGATATCTTGTGAATTCATGTCATAACCCGTTCATATTTCGATGAAGCCGCCCTATAAAATATGTACCAGGTATACTCTGTGTTCGGCGTATGGACCGGGGTCGTTCCTGGAAGATTCCGAAACAGGCATGTCAGCACAAGGCGGTTTAAGGTACGGGGAGCCCGCGGAGAACACCAAGGTTTCACGATGGTTATCCGTCGTCGCTTGACAAGATATGTTGCCAGACGTCGTCTGTGGTGGCGGGTGAGCGATCGAGACACTAAGGATAGCAGAGCTCAGATCCCGTGCGCAACCCATCAGATTGCTACCTCCAAGGGAAGAATACGAGCCTTGCGATCGGAACGCTATACAGTGGCGTTGGTGGGGCACGGCGTTTGCCACCAACGATGACAACACCAACAGTCCAGTCACGAACCCTAAATTAACGGATTTGGTCAAAACCACAAGAGTACTTCCCGATTAATGCGACCTCGTGTTTGGGAAAGCTAAAAGAGAAGCCATGGTGCAGCTGACCTAATTTACATGTCTGTTGTGATTAGCGGCCCGGGATCGAGTTCCGTCTGGGCGATTTGCGCATGGATACGTGAATGAGAGGGAATCAAGCTGGAGGCACGCATGAGAAGCAAGGAGAATGGAAATGACGCACAGAAAGGTGATGGGACATCCACAGAGGAAGGAGTCTGCGCCGTCGAGGTCGGAAATGTGGCAGGGGTGTTTGTCATTGGGATCGGAGGACTCCAGGAGCCAGCTCCCCCGGTCCCAACTCTGCAGTGACTTGAAGCCGGAGGAGGAGGCATCAGTGATGTTCGGGTGGCAGTGTGTTCGGTTAGAGCAAGTCCGCTGAGCCGCGGAACCCTACAGGAAAGCGCAGTGTGATGGTGCGCAGCGGGAGCAACAGCTGACAGTCGAAGCGTTGATGGCTGATACTAGCTCGATAACGAACGGACCAAGTTCCGAGCTCTGACTTGACTGTCGCGATGGAGCATGCATCGCCGCTAGCGTCTCGCGTTATGTCATCGTCATGTGCCCCAAAACAGGTTCGCACGCGTATCGGGCCCCCGCTATCTCTCTTGTCCCCAAACTACCATGCACACCGCTGTCCCCGCCCGCTACGTCCAACGCGTAGCTCATATCCGTGCCTTTCACTCCCCCTTTGTCGCGCTCAGCGGGTCCAATCACTTGACTACACCACCCTCCAACGCCGCTCCTGTCTACGAGAAGCAGAACGACACCAATCCAGAACCCCACCTCTCATCCTCCGGCACGCGCACATATGTCGTATCAGAGCCCGACCCATCCAACACCCCTTACGAGGTTCCCTCGGGCGCGTATCCCGCTTCTGCGGCTTATAACAATCCCAGTCCCATTGCTGCGCAGAGAGAAGGGGAGGGTGGAGCTGTAAGGAGTACTGGGGTTCCTGGAGGGAAGCGCAGGGGTGCCAGTCATGGCGGAATCGATCTCATGGACGCAACGAGTGCCAAACAAGGCAAGTTCTAGCTCGTCATCGACCAGCTAGAAATGGGTCAAGGCCGTGGTTTTGGAACCCGAGCGGAATATTTTCAACTTCTTGTTGCTTGCTATGTTTGCGCCCAGTGTACGATTAAGCAGACTCAAAAGCATGTTTGTCTATCCACTATTATTTTGTACGTACTATCTTGGTCGTTCACTCTAAGTTTATAGCTCGTCGTCGAAGTAGGTTCATCATGTACATACTGTTCTTGATAGTCTGGTTGGAACTGCCAACAAACGAGATGTAAAAAGTCGATTATCCGAGACTAATATCCTTCCACCCGTCGACTCGAAAGCAGAATGAGGTAAGAGACATATACAATACAGAAAGCATCATGGTATAGACAAGGGAACAATCCCACTGCGTGGGTCCTGGAAAGATGGAACTGGCAGTACGGAGTGTGACGCCGCGTAACGACCGGGGTATGAAAGGGGCTGATATCATCGACCGGCGAAAAAAAAACGAAACGGTTCCCTTTACCAAGTTCAGCAAGCTAGATAACCATGTATAATAGCAATAGGAAGATAGATCGTGTGCTTGTCGTTGTGTACCTTTCCACCACATTCAGTCAGTTCAAACATACAATACACTTGAAAAAAAATACCAACTCCCAAGAGAATGTGCGGCCTGCGCATGTAGATCAACCCATGGACCAACCATTAGTGATTCATGCCCTGCAGCAGAATATGCTTGAAAGAAAGCCCCTTCTCTTGGGGTGTCGATCATCTTCCACGTCGTCACCCCCGCGCATCTGGCTCTCGAACATGGCCATTCGTGGTTGTGTACTATCGCGAAGAGCGGTACCACCAGTCGTATCCTCTCGCGAATTGGTTACATGCTTTCCACCGTTGGGTTGAACTCCGTAAAGGAACGAATCGGATCCTTCGGCGCGGGTAACGTGACCATTGTTCAAGCCTACCGCTGCTTGTGCTGGAGGAGCCGGCGAAACTCTGCCATATCCATTGGGTCGATAAGCCGATGATGTTGGAGCAGCAGCATAAGGATGAGGGGAGAGCCCGGGGCTGTCCCTTGGCGTCTGACTAACGCGTCTGTTAGGAGCCGTAGCCTGTGCACCGACGTCACCCCGAGTCAGTGAATCTCGCGTGACGTGACCTTCGCGAGTACCGGGTCGTCTAACACTCTTTTGATGAGCAGGTGTCGGTGCAAGAACAAGAGGGGTCGATGGAGTCGATGGATCAGCCACTGCAGCCCTTGGACGACGATTAGAATCACGATGGCGAGGTGTATGCGGAGCGTTTGCCGTTGCCGTTGCATGGGCTTGTGCCAGCAATGACGAAGGGGTCTGTCCAAAACAGGTGTTACGTCAAGAATCAAGATCAAATATGTATTACACACGTTGCCAGCTTCCCATCCTTTGCCATTGTTAAGTAACATCCAGTCGTAAATACCGTCATCTTGCTCTCCAACACTCTTGAGGACCTTGGCAAACAACTCACGAAGAAACTCGTAGTCAGGAGATTCCTCGAACCCCAGTTTTCGCACATAGTTCATATAGATGGCAAACTCTTCTGCAAGAACAAGGTAGAGTCAGTAAATTACCACTCAGTGCATGCAATATCAAAAGTGCTTCCACGACAGCGTGTCAAAGAGCAAACGCACCGGGGAAGCCCTCACACAACTCGGCAATCAACGTAGTCTGCTTCTTCTCTCCAATCTTCTCATACTTTTGCTTGTTGGTCGCTGCCCTGAGACCCTGCCAGGGAAGACCTCCGCGCAAGAAGTACATGAAGACGTGGCCCAATGATTCTAGGTCGTCTCTCCGAGATTGTTCACGGCCAAGATGTGTGTTAATTGACATGTAGCGCGCTGTACCAGACAGGCTCTTGCGCTCACGGTAGGGGATATGAACTTTGGTCTTCGGATCTCGGTAATGCTTCGCCATACCAAAGTCTACATGACTCAAAAGTCAGATAAACACACCCGAAAGAAATACCATATCAGAATGGCAAATTCCGACGACGCCCATGGGGGGTAAATCAAAACAAGCGAGAACCCGCGGGATCAACCCAGGGCCAAATATGGCGAGTAACAGCGGATATGAGCATACGTACCAATGATATGAATGATATTTGCAGTTTTGGTCGCGGGAACACCGACGAGAAAGTTATCGGGTTTGATATCTCGATAAATGAGCGATTTGTCGTGGACTGACTGAATACGGGTAATCTAAGGCGGAATTAGTCAATCGACAAATATGTGTATATGCGGGAATAACGGAAAGAAGGACCGAACGAACGCAATCCCATGATAAGATATGTTCTGATTCATTCGATCCAGTGCACACATGAAACAAATACAAAGTGGAAAGCATACGCACCATTTGTTTTGCTGCCATGCATACGGTTTTGATGGTGAACTTACGCCCACACATGTCGAAGAGATCCTCAAGGTTAGGACCAAGCAAATCAATCACGAGGACATTGTGGAGTCCTTCCTGCCCGAAATAGTGAACTTGAGGAACTCCCACTAGAAAACACAACACAAGCTTGAACCACGGACAAACAATGAGGAATAAAATATGCGTACAGGTACCGTTGAGTGTTCTATAGGATCGGAACTCATCCCGTAATTGGGGAGCATCGGACTTTCGTGGCTCCTTTGAGAAAGTACGGAGGTAAAAACCTCGTCTCCTCGGTGAAACAGCGACTCACGAATTTAATAGCGACGGGCTGGTTTGTGAGAAGTTTGGTACCTATAAGAACGAAGGGTTAGATTCAAGACGAACAACCCCCAGACAGGTAAGGTAGACCAGAAGCACTTGGCATCGACATGATACGACCAGTGCATGCTCCTGACCAACTAGGATTGCTAAAAAGGAATATTGGACCCCCAAGACCATAGAACGGACGGTCAATAGTCGTTTCCGTACCGAAAAATCAAGCGCCTGGTACTAGTAGTGGCTACCGGCTCTAGGACACATGCAGAGGACCACGGAGCCGCTCCGAGAGATGAGGGACGGGATTGTGGAGAGGATGGCTTACCTTCGAATACGACACCGAAGGAGCCCTCTCCGATTTTCTTGCCAACGCGGAAGTGATTGCCAACGATGCCATTCGAGGTTGTGGATTGCGAATGATGTCCCGAGGATGAAGTTATAACATGGGGGGTCGTCATTTGAAAGGTAGAAAGGATACCAGTCCGAAGGGGTGCTGAGGGGGAGAGTGCGGGATGGACTTGGTTGAGCAAAAAGAGCGCCGAAGAGTCTAGTGAGGAGAAAGAGTGTCCCAACGTCGGACTTTGAATTACCTTATTTGTGTGCGGCCAACACGTTCCTAATACCATCCTTACGGACAGCCTCGTCTGCCTACCTGCCCTTCATCTTCCCATTGTCAATAGTCTAGCGCCATCTAGTTTACATACATATTTTCTTCTTCTGATGCTATGGTTCAGTCTCGAACGATTTACCACCGAGGTCTCGCCACATATTTGCGTGAGGCGGCTCATTCATAATTTATACTCGCCAGCTGGTCAACCTCTTATGATTCTACTAGTGGTTTCCGGCGTGTCCGACGAACCCGTCGCGGTCCCCTCAGGTCGATGGTTGTCATCAACGTGGCCGCTGTCGTGGCCAGCATCTGCCAGAATCCAGACAAGAGGGCTCATGCGCAATGCACGGATCAACACGAGAACGCAGGACGCAAAATAGGGTTGTATGCTTGTCACAGTTCACACATTACATGGTCGACCGTGCAACACAAATATGGTCAGTTGCTGTAAAGTCACGTCTGGAAAATGAGAATTTGGTGTGCAGTGGCCGTGAGGGGCCAAACGCCCTCGGTGGCCGCATCCTCCGTGTCAACTTCTTTCCTCTGTAGGATAAAATTGTGCACCACTGTTTGAGTGGAAATCACCGCGCGACAAACCACAAACATCCCATGCACCGCACCAAGATAGAAAATATCATAGTCAATCTGCGCAATGCCCAAACTTTTTGCATCCGAATGGAGGCAAGGAAGGCTTAACAGTGCGGCCACTACGCCAAGTCGGGTTCGTTTGGGACCTGAGGCCGGATGGAGATTTCCGGGGATGAGTTAGCTCCGCAGGCAATACAGCAAAGGACCCACAGAAGTAGTGCGAAGAGGGCGCCTGTATGAATAAACCACCGCCACTTGCGTCTTCGGCAATTTGGTGAACACGATATGCAAAGGAAGCACTCCTAGCGTATGCAGAGGCTAGACGTGCCCTGTCCTCTTCGTACGTCTGGACATATCTATCAATACACCCATGAAGTTTTTAGACCGATGTAAACCAGTGATCCCGCTCAGCGCCTACCGGTGTAGATAGCTCAAAGTCATCTCTGTAAATTTCTCTTCCGCAGACGATGTGAATGGGACTGTTGGTCCACCACAGACCTCGCTAGGAGACTCTGGAGGTTGAGTTGAACTGTCTGACGGGTCAGGGTTGGGGTTTGCTAAACCGAGTATGGGATCGCGCGAAGCAACTGCATGTTGTACCTCATCGGCTGCCTGCAGTCTTTCTGAACACGACATAGAAGCTGTAGATGGTCTGTCAGAAATGGATTGCAAAGGATTTATTCGACGTTTTGATGACGGCCGAGGTGGCACTGGCAACTTTCTCTTCAGCCGGGTCCCGGCATCGGCAATGTTACTAGGAGGGTGTTCGCTCGTGGTAACAACGGTCATGGATTTGGACGGTGGTTCTATACCAACCAGAGAGTGACGCAGCCGCGCGTTAGATATGTGCGCAAACATGATCGTGGCAGCAAGATCCTGCTTGTCAGGCTGCAGCGTGTCCGACCAGACAGGGACCCGGCTTTTCCTGTAGAAAGGTCGGTAAAGGCACCCGAAGAATATACCTAGCATACCAATCAATAGCCAAGCCATCATCCCTGTGAAAGTTAAGGGTACACCGATTAGTGAATAGACCACATATGTTTATTGAAAGCTGGCCTGATTAATTTTCTCTCCAAGTTGAATCCCAGCACTTCCAATTCTTTGACGCATTTTGCCACCCACACTGAACGATTTTGTTTGTGTTCTGTCGAGGGTGGAAGACAATTGTCAGGAAAGGGGGCGAAGCGCTTGGTCCCCGACGTAACAAGTCTCCGTTCCATGAAGGGGGGGGACGGGCTCCGTTCATGTTTGATCTGGTCTAATGGCGTGTTCAATGAGGCTGACGGATCGAGGTAAGCACGCTTGAGCGTTTGTATCGTCATGTCAGCGACTTTGTTGCACCCCACCATCACTGTTTCAAGTGTGGGATTTATCAGCGCTCCCTAAATGCAATCCGGTACTAATAACCTAGACCATCATCTTAGCCCCCTTGCCCAAATTCGCTGACTTCACATCCCGAGTTCTGGTCTTCCTCGCGCATGTAGCGCTACTTCCAGCACTGATTTTATACATATCATTCTTCATGTCCTATAATTATTCCTGATTCAAATAATTGCTGGTTTGCATCAGAATCTATCAAATGGAGAGAATGAGGACATCCTTGGCGGAATACTGAAGATTCAGCGGATCACCACGCCTCATATTCAAGAAGCGAATCGCTGTGAAGGTGGCCAGAGACTTGATCTGGTGGGCACATCACGGACGTACTCAGCCTGAGGACTCGCGAATTATGTGCCCATTTGCGAACATAGCAAGGCACCTGTGCAGATGGAAACTGTATATGTACCAAGCCCGCGGCCTTGGAAGCGAGCTAGGATCTAGACGAGCATATTCATAGTAGCAACACAGGAACCGTCAGCAATTCGGGGAAATAAATGATCTAAAGTATATATTATTGGTCATGCAGCAGGTGCGCCGCGGTTCCTGCGGGCTAAATTTGGCCTAGGCTGGTGGCTGCGCTTCGGGCATGTATATTCGACAAAGGCAGTACTTATGCAGTGAATACCGCGGCTCTTGGTCGATGCAATTTGTGATACTTGGTGGAACTGCTAAATCTCCGTCTAGCGTGTCAACTTATTCCATGATGGTGAGAGGAAATGTAGCAAAAAGGAGTAAAACGTGGACACGTACCATGCGCGAACTCCGACTCTTGGATTTCTATCTACTTGCCGGTCATCTCTCTTTCGTGCCTACGTAATTAAACAGAAGTTGTGGATAAATGAAGGCGGGGCTCCGAGATGTCCTTATGCCAGTGACAGGACCCAGGGGCCAAACTCCATGCTGCTCGATCTGCTGCCGCCGTCACTGGCTGGAATTATTTGAAGGCAGAGTCAATTTCGAGTTGTGCGCGTCATTCCGTGTGCCGAGTTCCATGCTCGACTAGAGGACCTGTGCTTCTGCTACTGTTAAGAGTAGGACAAGCTGCTGGAGCTTGCATGGACTCATTAACGAGAACAGGGATCACTCTTCAGATCGGAATTTGAATTCCGACAAACTCGACTCCAATGTCCTGGTCTCCATAGAGCGCAGGCTGTCAGCCAAACGCCTGTAAATGGCTACTGTTGCACACCATTTCATGGTACAGCATCTTTCTCGTTGATTGTCCGACTTGGAAGCCAAAGTACTACATCCGATGGTCCCTTCGAATGGCGACTTTATCTTGCAAATTCTGGTTTCCGGACGTGGTGCGCTCCAACGCACACAATCTAGTAAGTCAGTAGCTAACAATTGGATCGCAGAACCTCTTGGATATGTTCTTCAACTGCCCTGACGACAAGGTGTCCAAGATTTTATTCATTCAGTTGTTAGATAAAGGACGAAATTAATATGTTGCTACTGCAGCCTCATGACACTGGATATCAGTACGGTCGTGACGGACGCATGTTGAGTGCTGGTGCAGCGCGGTCTTCATGATGGTCCATCAAACTACTGGTTTCAGTGGTGACTGGCGGCCGACTACAGCTCTCGTCATTATCCGCGATTTGTTTTGACAATTCTTTATCCTTTTTCAGGTACAGTTCTTAATTAGCTTCGGACTGTCTCCCTTCTGATAAGAACCGCGTATAAAAATGTGCCTCCAAGGTTGCACAGTCGGCCTTGGCTTCTTCCCCTCATCCACCAACATGTCTGAGCATGCTGGAGATATGTCAAAAGTCTCTCTGATATTTGCGTACGTGATCTCTATGTGTCTCTGAATTTACTGACACTCTCAAACAGCGCTGGGACCGCCTTGTTTTCCGATGGTATGTATCTGCCTCATATATGGGTGCTTAAGTCATTTATTTTCAGGTTACTCTAATAATGTCATCGGGACAGGTATGTCTTTCCCCGCTGTATGACGGTACCGTTTGATTTTTATGTTTACAGTTAATACACGTCAGACACTGCTCGTTCATCAATTCCTTTTCTGGTTACTCATTCTAGTGCAGTCTTGAATGACATCTACGGTGCTGATACATTGGCTAGACACAACTATAGCAGCATACTTTCCAGTGTCACTTTTGCAGGTATTCTCATCCTTTCCCGTTATCTTTTCATTGCTCTGAACGTCACCGTAGGTATGATTGTAGGTATGCTAGCCTTTGGGTGGATATCCGACAAACTTGGTCGCAAGTTTGGCATGGTGAGACTGTTCCTGAACGCATAGCCCACCACTATATGGACATTAGATGTCTGCGACGGGTATTGTTTCCCTCTTCGCCGGCCTGTCCGCCGCTTCCTTTGGTGCAGGTGGCAGTCTTGGTGGAATGATTTCCATGCTCTGCGCATCCCGGTGATTTAGGACCATTAATAATTGGTGCCCTCTCACGACCGATACTTTAGTTTCTTAGTCGGCGTTGGAATCGGTGCAGAATATCCTTGTGGCTCAGTCTCTGCTTCAGAGCAAACAGAAGAAGATGGGATCGCAAAGAACGCTCAGCATCGATGGCTAACACTTGCAACCAGTATGTTCTTCCCAACTTCGGCCTAATATTCGGGTCTCAGAGACATACTAGCCACGATGATTAATATGGGATTCGTATTCGGCTCCTTCGTGCCCCTGGTTCTGTATTGGATGTGAGTTGTCTTATGTACCTGAGCAAGAATTAAGCTTCTGTATTTCTCCCATAGCTTTGGGAATCGTCACCTTGAGATTGTATGGCGTCTTTCTCTTGGATTAGGCGTTGTTCCTGCGGTTGCTGTATTTTTGTGGCGCCTGGGTATGGTAGAGCCACCAAGCTACCAAAAAAATTCGATGAAGTCTGTGCGAATCCCGTACTTTCTTGTCATTAAGCGTTACTGGGCAGAGTTGCTGGGCATATCTGCGTGCTGGTAAGTCGCTCAACTTATCCTGGTCTACTATACGCATATACGAAATATAGGTTTATCTTTGACTTCATAACGTACGCATCCTTGTTTGAATCATGAACTACGAGTCCAACTTGCCGCCAGGTACCCAGTGAGACATATCAATCAGTATCTAATCCATTACAATTAATATAGGTCCAGTTTAGTCTTTATGCTACAGCTATCACAGAACCGTAGGCTAACTATCTTTTGACGGATTAAAGTGTCGTTCATGTCATTTGTGAAGCATTTCTGGAAATCATTTCTCCCCATCCTCTGCGTTTGGGCGGAGTGTTGTCGTCAAGTTCGTTCTCTTCCCCGGCTCACTTCTCATTCTTGATATGTTACAGTTTATTTAACGTTTTAGGTTCACTCTATTTTCCAAAATTTCGCTCTATAGTCACCAATATTACAGGAAGTGTTATAGGCGCATTCGTCATGGACTATTGGGGCCCCAAGAATACCATGGTTGGTCCTTTAAACAGTGATCGCGTAACTACAAGGTTCCCGACGTGCTATTAGATTATTGGATCAGTTGCTCAAGCATTTGTTGGCTTCGGTCTGAGTGGTTTGTATGCTCGTATTTCTCGACATACCGCTGCTTTTGTGGTATGTCACAGATTACACTAGCGAATGTTTTACCAGAATTTTGATGACAGGTCATGTACGGCATATTTACTGGTCTCGGGACGTTCGGTAGGCGACTTAGTTTGAGGACCGTCAATCTTTCTTATAAATTTAGGCCCCGGTAACTGTATCATCGTTCTTGCCGCCAAGACTTCAGCCACTGCGGTTCGTGGTCACTACTACGGGATCGCTGCGGCTACTGGCAAAGTCGGGGCATTTATAGGCACATATTGTACGTTTTATTGATCTGCCATTGCCAAATGACCAAAACTTTGAGGCTAGGCTGGAAATCGATCATTGATGGTGAGTATTTGCGATCCCAGAAAGAAATTGACCTGGAATATTTTGTAGGTTTTGGTGGTCCTGACACGCTTAAGGGGATTACGGGTCCCTTTTGGATCGGCAGTGGCCTTGCCATCGTTAACGCATTGGTTGTGTTCTTCCTTGTCAAGCCTTTAACTCATGATGGAATGGCTGCAGAAGACGAGGCTGTAAGTCTCTCGCGCCACAGTAAATGGTGCAGGGTAACATTCATTTTAAAAGTTCCGTGTGTACCTAGCGGCTCACGGATTTGACACCACTAAGATGGGTACAGGAGAGCCGCGTCACGATTCTAATGATGAGAAGAACGATGTAAAAGAAGCAGCTTGATGACACTTCCTTTTCAGCTCTACATTTCTTGGTGTCTATTAACGTTGACAATGAACGACAATGTTACTGTCTTTGATACTTTTTTTTTTTTGAAAAGGGAGACTCGTTGCTGAGGAGAGTGTCCAATAAGTTCAATGTTTCAGCATCCGTTCACTGGAAGTGTAGTCACGCTTAAGTTTGCCATTCACCATGCCTCCCACCATTGCTAGCGGTTGTAATAGGTTTCCACATGACCATAACTTAAGCAGAATCTGTACAAATTGGATCTGGTATGTTGCATTGTCTACTGTGGTATTCGATCACGACCACTCTGGTCTTTGTTTCCTGCAAACTCAGTCTTTCCGACTCCCCGCAGTATGTATATTAGCAAGCATCAAATCGCTAGGCATATTTCAGGGCGATGCCTGGGCGTTGGGTGAATGCGAACTTGAAATTCAGAGAGCTCCCGTGTTAAAATGACACTCTAATAGTTGTCCTATATATGCAGCGACAAGCTTCAGATAATCGTATAAACGAGGATAGGATGAGCGGGATAGTAAGAAAAGGACGAGCTTCACCTGTACGCGTTATGATGTGTCTGCAAGCTGATTCACAGGCATTTCCATCACGAGCATGGCTTGCGATTGTTATTTGGTATATTATATAGGTTTCCCGACCCACTCCCGACTTCACTGTCAAGAATACTCACTTCGGTACGGTGCTCTACCGTATTAGCTCGACTCTACCATTCCCGTATTATCAACATGGGCTTGACCTCGAACTAAGTGGAAAAGCATGCACGAAGTCGCTGTTTTCTCGGTAACATAGCACTGCGGATCTGTTATGAAACACTCGAAGCACAGTACATGTGACTTGTGATTTAGGAGTATCAAGATCCTGATATTAAGTGGCCTTGTGTGAGAGTCAGCTGTTCAAATTGCACAAAGGTTGGTAGTGTCATCTTTCCTCTCGATCTTGTCAGGGAGATTTATGCGATGCCCCGCATACCAGCGATAGGTTATCGGTCACCACCTTGGTAAAGTTGAAGCTTCAAGGTTGGTGAACCTTTTACATAACGTCATTATTACTGTCAATATGACGGAAGTCAGGTGAGCGGCGAACTTCAGTCAAGATGTAATTCGTAGACTATTACTGCTGAAAGAGGGTAGACGAGGGCTATATTTATTCCGCATCAAATTCGAGAGCGATTGAGAATAGCGAGTGATAAGAGCCTCGAACGTCGGTTAACCTGGTGTCCGCCCAGTCGAAACGAAACCTGTTTCCTCACTGCCAGGACGAAACAAGTCAAGTCCATGCGCTCGATGCACCATGTTTGTCTCTCCATTCAACTTGAAAAAGACTCACCAGTTTCATAGCAAGGACCGCACGATAGCATCTGTAGGGTGCCAGAAGCTGTTAGCCGATGTGTAATCAGGCCGACGGGTTCCAGTCATTCCGCGGTGAGTCATTCCGGCATAATTTAAGCCGCTCAACTTTGCTGATACATGCCTGTGTGCTTCCCCTACCCCAATGACCACCCACGCAGGAGGACCCAATGAATATGCCCCACTTCTCAAAGAACGGCCAAAGACACCTCTACCATGGAGTCAGATGAGCCTTGCCTACCTTTCCTTGGTTGCGGAACCCTTTTCGTCAACATATATCTTTCCATTCATCAATCAGGTCGGTCAACAGTCAAATGTAGTCCTGTGATGTCTCATGTTGTCCATCTGGCTATTTCTATAAAATTTAAAATAGCTCATTGGTGAGCTAGGCGTCACTGGTGGCGACGATAGAAAGATTGGTTATTATGCAGGTCTCATCGTAAGTCGTCTACGTCTGCAGAAATGTTGTCATGCTCATCACTAGTTAGGAATCCCTCTTCTTCATCACACAGGCGCTGACTGCCTGGCAATGGAGTCGTTTGTCCGATTTCATCGGTCGCCGACCTGTCATTCTGTTCGGTTTACTCGGTCTCAGCTTGTCCAATTTTGCCTTTGGCTTGTCACGGACCCTGGTGACGCTCATCATCAGGTATGTGAAAGGACGCCCATGTTTGAAAGTCGGCTCAAAGGGATGCGTAGCCGATGTTTAGCTGGCATTCTCAATGGCAACGTCGGGGTAATGAAAAGCATGCTCGGCGATATCACAGATCACACCAATATGGCTCAGGTGTTTTCTCTTATACCTGCTGTTTTTTGTGCCGGGGCCACGATTGCGTAGGTTTGAGCATTCGTTGTAAGTACGGCTAATTCCTGAAATTTATCTCATTCCCGCAGCCCCCTCTATGGCGGTTTACTTGCAAAGCCGCAAACACGATGGCCCCAGGCTTTTGGGGGTCAATTTTGGGCAACGTACCCTTACTTTCTTCCATGCCTCGTATCCGGAAGTTTCACATTACTGGCGTTTTTAATCTGTATGATATTCATGAAAGAGGTACGATATCCAAATGTTTCAAGTTGATCTGGGTTACTCATTCTTGACGTTTAGTCGTTGCCATCGAAAGCGGGCAAAAAGCCTGAAGTAGAGACGCCTGAGATCGAGCAACCTCCAGCTGTATGCGATGCACAGCCCGTCACGATGTTAGCCCTCTTGAAAACCTACTCCGTGATGATACCAATCGCCAACTATGGCATGTTGGGACTTGTAGATATCAGTCTCATGGTCCTTCTACCCTTGTTCTATTCGGCACCCATTGAAATCGGTGGTCTAGGATTCCCGCCTTCCATCATCGGCGTACTCATGGCAATATTTGGAATCGTGGACGGGACCATGCAGGCATTGTTCGCAGCGAAGATGATGGAATGGTTTGGACCCAGAAGAGTGTTTTGTTGGAGCGTACTCTGGTTTTATCCGCTGATCATCCTTTTCCCGGCCATGAGTGCTATTGTCGCAGCGGAGGGAGGGGTTGTACCGATCATTTGGGCCCTGATTATTCTCCAACTTTTACTCTTCGTCTTCATTGACCTATCTTACCGTGCGTCTTCCCGCCTCATGGCAAAACCTATGAGCTTACTGTCATTTAGCCGTTATTTTCGTGTTTGTCACCAGGGCGTCTCCTAACAGGCAATCGCTAGGCACCACAAACGGGCTCAGCCAGAGTCTGACTTCTGTTGCCCGAGCCGTCGGCCCAGCATCTGTGACCTCCTTGTTTGCCCTCTCCAAGGAGTACAACATCCTGGGCGGCAATCTGATCTATGTCGCTCTCGGGATACTCGCCACGATCTTGGTCACGTTGTCACGACGTTTACCAGACCTGAAAGACGACGAAGAATAAAAAAAACGATGTGGATAATGATCAAATACCCATCACATTCAAAAGGGATATGGCTTGATACTGTCTCGCTGTTCATGTAGACCTGTACCACGTATAAACTAGTGCATAGAATCTTGCACCGCAAAATCAAGACATGGCCGGTCTTGTCATGAGCAAATCGATGTATTCCTGATGGTACAAGGCGTGCTGGTCTGCGTGACCAAGATTCTTTAATGCTGCATGACATCTCCCTTTTCCGTTTTTGCCAGTTCGTTTCTACATTTTACCAACTCGTAAAATGTTATCCTTTATGCATATTACTATGACTTACCGCAGCTGTACGCTAAACTGGTCCTCGATGTCATCGTCATCCCAGTTATCCTCCCAAAGCTTGTCCCCAGCCGAGTTGGCGGCTCCGGGCGCGGTACCGTTTAAATGTGCCAGGTTCGTCTGCGAATCATCCCAGTCTAATCCCACCATCAGATCATCTCAGCAAAACGCGGAGAAGAGGCAGACAATGCAGGCTCACCTTCATACTCAAACTCTTCAAACTCATCGTCCTCTTCCAGTACACCGAGATGAGGAACATCGTCAGATTTTGGGTTGTCCTGAGCCTTGGAAGCGTTTTCGTCTGGCTTGGAGGATGTATCGGGTGTGGTGGACATGTCTGCGTACACTACGTTGCGGTCACAGTTAAGATGTACGATACGCGTACCACCGTGCGAATTTATTGCTTGATTCATATCTTACTATCAATTCGATTACATAAATAAAATAAGGATAGGCACATGTCCATTTCTTGAGCACGTCGTCATCTAAGCTATCTAACCCTGGCGGCACTCTGCTACGACAGATAAGCCTCAGGGAAACATCACCGTCATCGGAAGCTCATCTGGAACTTCCACATCGGAACACACGTCAGACTGATCACTGTCGGTCGCTGGATTACTGTCGGTTTTGTCAGAGGGAGGATAACGTTCATTGTCACGCTTTGGATCCGCAGGGCCAAGTATCCTATGTTTCTGTTGTGAAGTGGACGGGGTGATAGGGAAACGCAGAGGATGTGTCGAAATGACTACCTCGGGAACACCGCGCCTTGGAATTCGGATGTAAACTTTTTCCGCAGATGTCGGCTTTGAAACGGACCCGGCCAGCGCATGACTTGGCGTTCGTTGAGTGGGCCTTTTATTACTACGAGGTTTCCGAGGAGCACTGCGTGTCCCCTCCGAGGACGTTGGTTTCCGGGACGAGAGAGGCTTGGTGGGACTGGTCTTGCGCTTTTTGGTCGGTGGAGCTTGGTCCATCGCTTCCATCTGTTCACCCGACGTTGCTTCCTCCTCGCGCTTCCGTTTCCTCTCAAGCACGGCTTCCTTGGCTGCCACCTCTTTGGCAATTTCATCCATCAGGATGTCTGCAAAGCTCTGTGCGTCACCCTGCACCCACGCATCAAAGACGCCTTCCCACTCCCGAGTAGGGACAGGAAAGTCAAGATTAAGATAGATGGACTTCATTGGGGGAGATCCATCCCTTGTGCCCGAGGGTTGACGGACTGACGGGGATCGGAACGGTGTATGCGTTGGCGTTGGATGGGGTAACTCCTTGGATGAGCAGGCGCCACGGGATCGTACTGCTTTTGAAAATTCGCGTACGACGCGCTTCGTTCCGGGGACTCTTAGGCTTGTACCCACGACTAGAAGGACATCGGCCCCACTGCGGCCTTTCCCTTTTGAACCTCCAACAAGGTCCCGCCTAACCACCTCGCCCACACCTTCCCCATCCTTGTGCAGTTCGTTGTACAAGACGACGCTAGGACGGAGCTTGCCGACGCCACGAGCACGTTTACCAATCAATTGCCGCGTCTCCTCCATCTGCGTGCATTCTGGGCAGTAAGGGGGCGTTCCCGATGTCAACGAGTCCATGTAATGCTCCAGTGGGAAGGTGTGGGTACACGTTTGACAGTGTAACGTTTGAAGTGTGCCGTGTAGAGGGATGCATCGTGGCACCTCAACTACAGGCGATGGCAAACGCGAACTGGACTGCGAACCGGAAGGTTGCGATAGCGTAAAGGTGGCAGATGTCGTTAGATCTGGTGTCCCAGTGGTGGGAGACGTCTTTACTCGCGATCGAGGCTTGCAACGCTTGTCTTCGAACTCGGGAACACCAAAGGAGAGGCCAGACTTGGATTCTATACCGTCGATGTTTTGTGTGTAAACACGCAGCAACCTCCCGCGGTCGTCGAGGAGACGGAGGAGCTGGTGGAAGGGGGTGGGGTTCGCCGCCTGGGATAGCTCGGACAGCTGGGCGATCATTTGACAAAACAAAGAGGTTGTGTGCTCTGACTAGGAAGATCGTGAGCATTGTTCGGGTGCAGCACGAATGAGGCATGGACATCGAGAGCGGGCGGACGATGGGGACAACTCGTGCTGGCGAGCGCAACGGTGTGGTAGACACAGCGAGGGAGGGCTCACATTAAACACGGATGCATCAAAGAGATCCTTTCCCGAAGTGAGGCCCTCCTTGGGGTTGTCCCGCTTTAGGGTCTGGAATAGACCGGTGGTGGATCGGAAGTCCGGTATTCCTGCCTGAACAGAAATGCCCGCGCCTGGAGTAAATGCAAGACGGTGTTCCGAAAGGTTCCGGGAATTACCAAGAGAGAGACGCACCACAGACGACGACGAGACGCTTTGCCTTTAGGATCGCTCTGAGAGCTCTGCGTAGATGGAGCTGTACATCGTGTGCGTGTACGAGGAAGGATGGGGACGATGGGAGCGATTGGTTTTCATTGAGGGGGACAAAGAGCGTCATTTAGGGCCTGGCACGATGTGAACAAGGACCAGGTTTGTGAAGTTGAAAAGCAGAGGGGGGGGGACTGCCTTAACCGAGCATTCCCTACTACTGCTCCCGACGCCCCGCCCACCCGGTGGCGCTGAAATTCAGCGGCTCAGCCAACTCATCCATCGATGATCTAGCGTTCTACTTGCTTTGTTCCCTTTGCTTTATCGTACTACAGCCATGTAGATAGTTCCGTATTTAATCCCTCCCCCATCACACCCCTCTCCGTCCCCCCCAAACATGTCCGATCTGCGCACACCGACCCACACACTCACCGTCTGCGTCGCCCACTATTGGCGTGGCCGCTTCGTTGACGGCCAACGCGTGCCACTCCACTGGGCACTCTTTCTCGTATCCAATGCGACCCCGCAGTCGTTGACCGCAAGCAGCTCCGGCAGAGAGGCGGCCGAGCAGGTCGATCACTGGGGCACGTGCTTTCAGGCGATCGGCAACATCGACACCTTTGCCTACTCCCGGACAGAGTATGAGTGCATGGAAATACTCGCGGAAGACTACAGGGGATGCCTCCCCCTCGGCAACATTGATCTCGCCAGATCTGGTGAAGCAGAGCGGTTGATGCAGCAGGTGGTCGTGTATCGAGGCAGAGAGGATTGGAACTGCCAAAGCTGGGTGCTCGCAGCAGTCGACAAGCTTAGGGCACAGTGTTTGATACCACCCCATGTCTCATCCGAGTACATCCGCCATGGGCTCGAGGACATCCTGCGCAGGTGGAAGGTATGATGAGATGAGCTCATTGGAATACAGTACCGTGCCTTTCCTCGTCTCTCCCTATTCGAACCTAATCATACATTGTAGCACACCCTAATCGCTTGTACTGTAGTCCATGGATGCTTTGAACGCAGCATCCCTACTCTCACAATGATCATGGAATGTCGTTATGACACTTCATCAGATGACATTCAATGAACGAGGCACCCGGCGCGCACCTGAGCTATCAATCACCGTGCGGCCAGCGAGCGTCGTGTAGGCATCTGAGAAAGCAATTGCTAATCGGGCAGGCATTCAAGAACGCCTCCCACGAAGCACACGAAAATTCATGGGCAAAAAGGCAGTGGACTGAAATCCCGCTAGGATCAACAGCACATGCGGACGCTTCATTTTCCAGCACCGGCGCTCCAAACGAAGGAGACATATCCTGATTTATCAGGCTTGATCACAAGACGGCCTACCGCAGTCCAACCATCACTCACCTGACAGTGGAGTACTGTCGATGACAACGGGTGGACGACTCACCTCACGCCTGTCCAGCAGCACGAGGGATACTTTCATAAAGGGATAGGATAAGATACAACGCTGTTCCAGAACAGCTGAGACATCGTGCTACTGAAAACATATCCAATCCAAAATTAAAAAAAAAAAAAGGAATGACAGGTCCATGCTTTGTCATTGCACGAACGTACATTAACTAAGCTTGTAACGAGTTCCTGGAAAAAAAGCCGATATCGGTCAATGCATAGTTAGCGGGGACGAGCGATACCACACAACATGCTGAGCAATCCGGTGCAATGCAAAAAAAAAAAGAGAGAATAGGATAGAAGCACAAGGCACAAAAAAAGAAAGAACGGAACAGAAGTAGAGACCAGGAAAATGACGGCTATTGTACGGAAAGTGCGGGTGCAATGATTGGACCCTTGATATCGTGGCAAGTCTTACTCAAACCTGATGGAGAGGGAGCGGCGCATGACTGTGCCAGTTTTCGAAAGATCTGGGAAAGGAGATCAGCAAGGGGGAACAGGGTGGGAAAAGGGACTGACCTGAACATAGCATTCCATGGGTTGGACGCCATGCAGAGCCCACCTTCCGTCAATGATGATGAATGGGACACCATTGACACCGTTTGCTCTCGCTGCTTCGATCATCTTTTCCACACAATCTAAGACTTCCGTAGATCCAAGAAATTCGATCGCCTTGCGAGTATCCGAGTCAGCACGAGAGAAGAGTGGGAATGGAAAGCATACCCGCTCTCTATTCATGAGTCCCACCTTGACGGCGGCATCGGCGAGAAATGTGTCGCTGCTGATATCCTCACCTTTGGCCATGCAGCCGTCAAAGATGAGGGAATTAAGTTGTCGTTGCATCGCCTGTCCGCCGATCTGGTAGGCCTTCACGGCGAGCCTATGGGCTTGGGTTGACCGACATATGATACCGTCCTCGGCACTGTATGACAAATACACCGAGGGTGATTGGCGGACGTGAATCGGCAGCAAAAAGAAGAAAATACATTTTGAGCCCGGCCTTCTCGGCCATGTTTGTTGCACATTTCCACTTTGCCTCTGACTGCTCCTTGCCGTACTTTTTAGCGAGATAGGCGCGACGGTTGACGACCTTGCTTTCGCCGATGGCGAATTGGGAAGTGCACACGAGGGAGAACGGACGGAATTCGACGTCGAAGCGAACGGGGAGATCGCGGCAGGCATCGAGGGCGTCGTGGAGGGACTTGTTGGCAATGTAGCAATAGCTGCAAATCTGGAGGAGATGAGTGGGAGAGGACGGGTGGGAGAGGAAGAGGATACGGACATAGTCGGATATGACGATGATCTTGATGGTACGACGGGGTGTCGATTCTGACATGGTGAGCGAGGAGGAGAGGACGGAGCGGAAGCAAGGGTGTGCGGAGACAAGTGCATGGATGGGAGCTGGTATTCGATAATATATGCAGCATGCCGAATTCCTCAGCATCCTCCGTCTCTGTCAGCATCCCCTGTGACTAGCTCATTCGGTAATATAGTCACACGATCATGCCGCTATTTCTCATACGCTTAGCAACACGACATCCTCCCCCCCTAGAAGAGCGCGTTCACAATGTCCCCACCAATCGCTGCACCTGCACACGACCATCAGTCATCCTCGCTAGATGCGGTGACCACCCGACACACTCACCAGCACCAAATCCAGCACCACTCGCTGCGGATTGCGCCAACTGTCCATTTTCGTCACAAGTCCATCATTTTTACACGCCACCAACCACTCACCACCTGTCCGAGTCCCCCGAACTTGCTCTTCTTTGCCGGCGCTTCTTGCGCAACCGGCGCTGCCTGAACCGGCGGTGCTCCACTTGGAGGCGGATAATAGTTGCCCGTTCCCGGAGGTGGTCCGGGTGGCGGATAGTATCCCCCGCCCGGAGGTGACTGGTAGTATTGTGGCGCTGAAGAGTATGGCTGTGGCGGCGCACGCGGCGACGGTTGCGCCAGTGCCGGAGAAATATACCGCTGCTCTCCTGGTCCTTTCACCATCCCCTTGCGTGGCTCTGGCACCACTCTTGGTGACAAGCCTCGAGGTGGAAGTTTTTCCACATAGTTGGACGGGAACAAGCCCTGCCTGCCCGACCGACCGCGTCCCGTCCACCAGTCCGCGTTCGTCTCCGTGATGATTTCTATCACTTCCCCCGCCTCAAACGATAGATCGTTGGGATCCTACACATCATATCAATCAGGCACTGCGGCACACACAAACTGCCGCCCCACCTCGCTGGTCCAGTCCCAGACTGCGCGCGCTTCTACTTTTTGCGAGCCAGGCGACATACTCAGATTCTGCGTCCTCTGGGTGAGCGACATGATTGACGTGTCCTCTGCATTCGGGAGTCTCGATAAGATCTCCTTCCCATCGGTCTCCGATATCTGTTTTTGAGCGATGAGCACTTCTACATTTTGTCTCGTCTGAGAAAGGATGTGTGCCAAGAGAGATTCTCGAGGCTCGATCATATTGGTGGATGATGGTGGGATACAAAGCACAAGTACCGAGTTGCAGCCGTCTCAACGGCCATTACTTGCCTATATAGCGGCAGTGATTACCTCACTCGGGACTTCTTGGTTGTCCAAGCCTTACAGCCTTCCAATGGGCCTTTTTTTCGTTTTCATGCGAGGTGCATTGTAAATCATACAAACGTTGGCACTGTTTCGGACAGATCTGGGACTAAGTACAACGCAGGATTTCCAGGTTAGCTACCACCCAACATGCCTACAAGCTACTGGCCTCACCCTGATCCCAAACGATGCAAACTTGAACGCAACTGGAGGCAGGCAAATAATAGTTGATTTGGGAGGCGTGCCCCTTTTGTAATTATCCGGTCGATATTGGTACAATACAGCAACTCGAACTCCTACCATCTCTGTGACTTTGTAGACTTGGATCCTAAAACTCGTTCGAGTGAGAACCCAAGCTGAAATTCGAGTCGCGAGGTCCTTCACTGACAAGAGTTCAGCCTTCAAGTTCTGTTGGTACCCCATTCGGAATCGTTCCAAGTGACCATGAAAGCCAACAACGAAAGACATTCAACCAAGGCACCAGTACCACTAGATCAGTCATCCATGATCGATATCTATGAATTCCAACTCGACCTTATAGCTGAGGCACTCTGCCGTGGGGGATCCTGAAATCGACCACGGATTCAGGGTGATTACTACCGGAAGGCAAAGGGTTTGACAAGAAGGCGTAAGAGTCATATTCCAAGTGCATCTTGCAGCTCAAAGAATCTGCATCAGGAATTTGCTAGGACAGAGTAGCGGAAGGGGCAGGTGATACGACCAGATTGTCCCACATTGTGTATCATCCACCGATGCTTCGGTCGTGTTAATTCGACGCCAGAAAACCTTACTGGCTGCAACATTCCTCGATGTGACTCCAAGTCGAAGCAAAGGATTCGCGACTTCGAGGTACAGTTTTCAAAGTATGTCGGATACTTGCCCTATGACTTCAAATCCTATTTCTATGTCAGGAACCGTGCTGGTTCTATGTCAGTGAGTTCCTACGCAAATAAAAATGGGCATAGTTATTCAATTTTCATAGAAGCAGCAACTCTGGGAGACTCTGTCGCCGCTGCAGCACTCGGAAGATGGAGTAAGGCTTAACTGGAGCCAGTGAGTCTACATACTACAGGTGCCAAATCATGAGATATGATATTGCTGTCACATGCAAGGACTCCGGACCCGCGGATAAAACCACCATTCCAGTATTCAGCAAGTGAACCGACAGAATGATGATAATTTCATCCCGATAGTTTCGTGATCAGGCAGAATTGGATCTACGCTCTGTGGGTCGCTAATTAGCATTAGCATGTAGTTTCTGTCTTCTCCCCTGGCAAGGTCATCATTGGTTTTGTACATGCATGGTCTCTCGGAGGCACGGCTTATTTAATCTCACTTCTTAGAGACAAACTGCACCGCACCAAAATCGTTTCTCGGAAACATTTCTCTTCTACCTACCTACATTTGTGGAACGTTTAAAGGTGATTTATGTTGACAATACCTGTCAATGTACTAGACCAGAGGGTATTTGTAAACAAGGTGAATTATCAGGTCGACAAACTGATTATATTGGTATGTTTTTGCTATCCTAGTGACACAGGCAGAGTTGATTGTTTGGTCTAGAGATTTCCAGCTCTCGGTTGTGATCACTTGAGTATTCGTTTGAGCAAACGGATGGAATCCATCGCATTCTCAGTACATCGTCATCATCCGTCTTTGCAGACCTATCATCGATGGTGTTACGGTGATTTGTTTTGAGTGAAGATGCTGGCTTGGTTATGTTGACATTCAATTTGCTTTATCATGAGGCGAGTTGCAAATTCAGACTTAGTTCTCTAACATCCATTTGAAAGTGGGACCCGGACAGCCCTCATCTTCATGCTCGGCGTATTGCTAAGTTCGTTCGGTTCATGGGTTCCAAGAGCTGCACGTATGGCAACGCACGTGATCGTTATGGCTGTCGGCTAGTATAACATTCTGCGCTGGACTGGTTTATCAAGATGACGTGCGTCACCGTTGGCGTTTGGCAGTACTGTTTTCACAGCGAACATGTTCTTAGCGCCAGAGTCGTATTATTACTAATTTACTACAAGTCTATTTGCTGTCAACTATGCGTAAACATCACGTTTTCTTTGTCTGGCATCTTTGATGTTACGCCGCAGTTCCAAGTATGTATCACCAGGGGGCAGCTCGCAGTCAGGATGTTGATGTTGAGCGTACGGCCGCAAGCCGCAAATGCGCATTTGGTGCTTCGAGCCTTTGGGCATCGTATTTACATATTAGAACCCCGGGTACGCAAGTCTTGTTACTTGAATCCTAATATCCCGTTGGCTCTCATAGGGTGCCGGTGGCTTCAGCATGCCGGCCTTCTCTGACAAATTCAGGTGACTGATGCGACAATACTCTGATCAATCATTGATGTATATTCCGGCTTTCACATCGTTGCTCTCTGATTATAGATCGTACATATCTTGGCGGTGTTCCGAAAGGCGCTCTACAAGAGTGAGATGGAGATCAAAGGTGTGCGGGCTTGTCAACTTTTTCCCAGTCAGAAATAACATAATTTTGCCAGGTGTGAGTGTTTACCTGCATCGTAGCTGTCCTCGGTTCGTACACAGAATCATCACTGGAACCACATGGAATCTTCGTGTCCGACCGCCGCACTCCGTGGCGGACGTGATTAGATATTGGCCAGTGTTTCATGACTAATGTGTGGATACCCAAATAATCCGGGTGGCAGAAAATACTCGTGTCTGGACGGGGTCTTGAGCCCGAATCTTTGCATTGCCTCCCCAGGTTTGGTATGAAATTTAGGCTTTATAAAACAGCAGTCTGGAACGTGTTATTCAGTTACGGTGGATTTGCGCTAAAGTTACGGAGGGAGCGTGAATGGGTCCCTCGGTCAAGTCCAACTGCATGCACAGCAGATTTGGCCACTTGACTGGGCAGACAAGGTGGTATGGCTGTTGTCACCATTTCATTAATGATATATTGGCCACGCACACTGGCACGGGCGATGTGGCGTTATTTGGCATCGAGTGTTATGGGACTATAACGGGAGCAATCATTGTCCTGCCGCTCTACTATCTCCATCTTTCCCTCGTCTTTTCTTCTTCTTCGTCCGCACTGATTCGTCGCGCGACGTGCCATGTCTAGAGTATGTATACACCTTATTTCCTTGCTTAGTCTTGACACCGTTCCCAGGCACAGTTCTTGAGAGAATACAAGCTTGTCGTCGTCGGCGGTGGTGGTGAGCGGCGTGCACTCCATCTCCACTCTTGGCGTGCACTCAAAAATGTCGCCGTTCAGGTGTTGGCAAATCCGCTTTGACCATTCAGTTTATTCAAAGCCACTTTGTTGACGAGTACGACCCGACCATCGAAGGCATACGGCTTCCCCTCCATCGTCTTACATATACTCACATATCCTCAGATTCATATCGAAAGCAATGTGTTATTGACGACGAAGTCGCGTTACTTGATGTTCTCGACACTGCCGGGCAGGAGGAGTATGGGTGCGTTCTTTTTACACTGGTCCCGCGCTTTGGAAAACACTCAACCTCTATCACACACAGTGCTATGCGTGAGCAGTATATGCGCACGGGCGAAGGCTTTCTCCTTGTTTACTCCATCACATCGCGCAATTCGTTTGAGGAAATAAGCACGTTCCATCAACAGATTTTGCGTGTCAAGGACCAAGACTCCTTCCCCGTCATTGTTGTTGCTAACAAATGTGATCTCGAGTATGAACGTCAAGTGGGCATGAACGGTACGGCCGCTCGTCCCTTTTACCGGAGGATCCTTATTTTACGTCCACTTGCTAGAGGGTCGTGACCTTGCCAAGCATTTCGGCTGTAAATTCATCGAAACTTCGGCCAAGCAGCGTATTAATGTTGACGAGGCATTCAGCAATCTCGTACGCGAAATTAGGAAATATAACAAGGTCATTTTTGTGTGCCACAGCTCCAATGTTTCATCTTGTGCCTGACATCAATCCAGGAACAGCAAACCGGACGGCCCGTGATGGCCAACACCAGTGGGAGTGGACCTGGTGTGTACGGTAGTGCCAAGGATTCCGGCGACGGCGACCATGGTGGTTGCTGTGGTGGTTGCGTCGTCGTTTGAATATCTGGGACTGTTTCCCCTTTCTCCTTTTCCTCCTACGTCTAACCTGCTTTTTACCCCGTTAGTTGGCACTTCATCCGTTCCGATTCCTAGCCACTAGGATTGGACTGTACATATAGGCTATGCCCCTTTATGCACCATCGGAATTCAAGCGGAAAATCCTTCATTCTGTAGCTAATAGAATAGCATAGAATGGACGTAGTCTGCTACACCAATATAATTACCACTCAAATGCTTTGGGAAGGGGGCACTAGTTGTGACATTGGTTGTTAGAGAAATTTGAAACGGTTGATCAAGAGACGATCATCAATCACTCACATGGCTGTCTTGAGACGTCCTCCTCGTTGACAGCTTCGATCGAGTGGACACCCAAGTCATAAGATCCCGACACGCCACTGTTACCTCCCAACATCGAAATACCAACGGTCCGAATGCGTTGGCGAAACATGGTCATCTGATGCTGCACCAGCTCGCCAGTGTTGGTCAGAATAAAATTATTCAGAGGGATCTGTCATAAACGGACACAGGACATCTGTCAGCCATGGATAACGCCCACTTGACACGACCGGGAGTGCCAACGAACAAAGATGTCTTCCCAACCACCGTCACTCCGTTTGAAATACAGACGGTGCTGCCAAAGGTCAGTCGTGACAGGACCGTCCGTTTGAAGGTTCACATAGTACGAATTACGCGTCCGAGGGTCTCCGCCGAGACGTAGCCGTAATGCAAGGTATTGATGGTTTGACAGGTCGTCACATATCTCTCCGAACAACGATGGCCGGGCCTGAGGAAGTACTTGTCAGCGGAGAATGTATGGATGTTTTCTTTTACGCGCAAAGTGTACCTTTGTCCTGAACCCTGCATATCCGCCCCGTATTCTCCCTTGAAACTCGGGTCGAACGCCAAGCTGCATCTCTCCCCAAAACCGAGCGGTAGCGGGACTTCCACTACCTTTATTCCGTTCGGGGGATGCATCGAGCTCAAAGTGGAGTGTGGACGTCCCACCAATGTCGGCGTCGCATCCAGTCGCGATCTCCTTGAGGTCTTCCGGCGTGTGTAGTTTTAGGAGGGCGATGGGTGCGCGGTTGGGAACGTCTGCGCCTTCCATGCGGAGGACTGCGGGCGGGGTCAAGCGGGGCACAGTGCAGGGAGACAATGGGACACACTTTTGACAGCGCCATCAGCGAGGTACTTGGTCGACCTGTTCAGATATGCGCGAAGATGTGGAAGCGCCATGGACGGTTCGTGTCGTGTTGGGTCGTGTTTGCAAGAGTCGGATACTTTCAAACGACGTCATCCAAATTCCCTGGTAGATACATGATAGTACAACAAATGATATGTGAGTAGTACGAATACATCTAAACCACGCTGTTGTTGGGCGCAATAACCATTAGAGGGGGTATGAAGCTATCCGGTGACCTCGGGCTCAACATGCTCGAGAACTGGGCCGACACTTTTGACGCAACCTGGATCGGACGGAGAAGTGGTTTAGGACTTCGCGGACGAGGATTTGGAAGAGCAACCGAGGGCTTCCTGACCGCCTCCCCCGCAGCCACTCGATTGCTAGGCCCAGGTGTTACCCCGGTGGCGAGTGCATTGGCTATCAGCTGTTGGTATGCTTCCGAGCGCTCTGTATCCGGGAGCAAGCTCAATGTGTGCCCAGTCTCTTGCGACCAGACGGTAGCCATGCTCGCACGACAGCTCTGAGCGCGCATGAGTTGCGGAGTATGAGGGTAGGAGCCCAGGATGTCATGACCCTCATCGCTTGCCTCCAGGACCCGAGAAAGTGGTCGAACCCTGTGAACTTGCATGATCTCGACAGAATAATCCGAGTCACTGTCAGCGGAGATCGTCGATGCGGAAGACCAAGGTCTAGAAGCTGATGCATCCGCACTGCCCGGACCTCCAAGGTCGTTTACTTCGAGTCGGTGAGCTGTATGGATTACAGAAACTGTCGCGCTTCTTCGCGCTCTCTCAAATTCCTGAGCAGCATGACCTATTGATTTTTGTGACGAAGTAGAGGTTGCAGCAGAGATGCCAAGTCGTGCGGCAAGAATGACAGACTTGTTCGTAACCTCCGCAGAACAGAGATTCAGTGCAAACGGAGCTTTGGGGTCCAAGGTCGGTGCCTTCGTAGCCTTTCCAAGCGCATTGGTGCGATCTGCCATAGGTCGGGACAAAGAATCTTCATCCAAAGCCAAAGGCTCACGCCAGGCATCCTGTCTCCTAGCGTTGGATCGAGCTTCCCCTGACCAAATGAGTAATGCGCTCGAGTGATCTGAAGGCAATTTCTTGGAGTGACATGCTACCCTGCTTTCATGCAGTGGGGTCGCGGATTGCCAGTAGGGCTGGGACTCTGGAACGACTCGGGATTCGCCAGATGGATCGTTCCCAAGCGATTTCATCGTTTCTCCGGAGCGAGGTTTGAGGAACACAGGCACAACGACTCTCGCCGTATTACAGAGTAAGCCAACGTTCACAAGACCTATACTTGTCAGCAAGGTGACTACCAAACACTTGGTAGGTAGAACGTACCCGACATGGAGATACAAACGTAAGCGAAGGTGCTCGCACCAAAGGGTGCTACGTACCCCACAAACATGAGGATGTGCGTGACACAAAATGGGATGTACAACAGCACAAATGCTAAGTTGTGGCAGCACAAAGTGAGTATGTTGAACCATGGAGATTAGGCTTCTTACCGAGAGGAAACCTTTGAAAAAAGTTAACCCATTTTCATACTCATGGAAAAGGGACTTACCAAAACATCGAACGTATGATCACGCAAATAAATCTATAATACTCTTCATTCCTATCATCCCATTCATTAACGGGAGTCAGATAGCGTAGTTTTCGTGCGAAGCTCTTGTTGAGCTTCCCACGCAAAATAACGAATATGACGGAATAGACTGCAGTCGACACAAATATACTAAGGAGAATCTATGTATGTCGTTCGGTCAGTACGATGTCATTCCTAGCATATAAATAACCATACCGGTAATACTTCGAGGGCGAACTTCTCCTTTGGATAAGAAGAGGTAACAGCGCAGGACGTTCCTACGGGACCGTACACGTCGCTTCTTTGCAGAGGAGCCAGCCCTTCAAGCCCAAGACCATCATGAGCGCGTAAGAGGCCAATAGATCCAAACGTTCTCACCCGCAGCAAATGCGACTATCCAGCCGAGCACAATACCCACGTAGCTGCGCCAACGAGGTGGATGAACATGGAACCCAAGAGAACTGAGGGTGTGCACGCCATGAGCGGCCGTGAACCAGCAAGTGCCCCATATACCGATCTGCGTCAACACCCCTGTGGCACGATTCCTTCAGCGTAGGATACTTTTGGTTCATAATGCCTCTTTACCTTGGGTTGAACATGTCGATCCTAAACAAGCATGTAGGGTTGTCATTGAGAGCGTAACCGAGTAGGCTACTCACCCTGAGCCAGTTGGGTTGAACGTGACACCCAATGGAAATTAATTAGCCCAGCGGCGCTAATGAACAGGTTGCTGAGGACGAGACACCCGGCATAGTTGCCAAGCTGCGTGCGAAAGAACAGTATCTCTGGCGGTTGGTGTGTGATATTGCCATCACGTTCGAAAAAAAGGCCCGTAGCGAGTCGTATAGTACGAAAGGCTACGAATGCGAATGCCACAACAGATAATAGTGCGACCACTGCGACCACCTATAAACATGACATATTATCATGCTGCAACATTTCACTAGCATCGCACTCACAATAACCCCTCCGCGCTCGGACGTTGGAAGAGTTTCGAAACCGGTCGTAACGATAGTCGTCCCGTTCAGATTCATAGTCCAGCCTTGCCTCTCACAACACAATTAGAGAAGATTACAAAAGTTGGGCAGGTGTGAAGGTGTACGGTCTAGCCGTCAAAGATGCCTCCCAGCGGCAGAAGCGGACCAGTCCGCAAAACGAAGAGGTTTCAGGAGGTGATGAGAAGAAAGATCCACCCAGCTCCTTTAGCATGGTGTCGGTTCCGCCAGTGCTTGATGCAATGATTATGACCTGTGTAGTCGGTTGCAACAATCAACGGCCGGCATAGCCTTGTCTGAAACAAGCGCCACCCGCAAATCAATCACTCCCATCAGCACCGTTCGCTAGTGCAATTATTCCATGGTATTCTTGATACATGTCACTCTATTACTTTTTAGTGAAGAACTTAGCTATCCCCTTTGGTTCTGCCATTTTTTTTCGCTTGGGTCTTCTCAGATGCGACGTGGACTGTCTGGATTCCTGGTCATCATTAGGACCATTTGCTAGGTCTTGGGCAAAGTGAAAATCATCATGTTCCATATGCAGTTTAGCTAAAGCAGCAGTACGGTCTTCTTCAGTGCCGCGTGCTCCACTTGAAGAGACAGATATTCTTTTACCGCAACGCTCGCAAGCGAAAGAAGTTGAAGTGGATGCAGGCGGCCCCACCGTAACATCCACAGGATCTACTTCAGGAGGAACTCCGTCGTCACTAGACCGAGAGCGTTTTGGAAGCGACCGATGCCCTTCTTTTGGCTTAAAGAAACCGTCGATGGATTGTTGCCCGCTCTCCGTCGTCTCGATGCCCGTAAATGCGAGCTGGACCGCCGTCACATTAAGGTTATTAGTGTTCCCAACAAGTTCCTTCCATAACTTGTCAGCTGCTGCAGCAATTACATCGACCGTCACATCTTGGACAAAAGGAAATGCAGACTGCTTTGATCTAGAGGTTTCATATCCTATACCGATGGTTAATGGCGTGAAGTTCTCATCAAATTTAAGAGAGCGAACCTTTCCGAGTATGCAAGACTATAGTCTTCGGCCACAAGGTAGGCATCTCTTTGCGTGCATCCTTCAATCTCAGGGAGAGCTCGGCGGCTAAGACGCGTAGCCACTGATATCCATCCACAGCCATTGTAATAGGTTTTGGAAGATTCTTGGATGCAAGCATACTCTTGAAAAGCGCCGATTTCTCTTTCACTGTGAAAGAATAAGAAGAATTGTCTGAGCGCACTGGTGTACCCAACCTTCGGATCTGTCGACACCACTGTGTGCACACGTATATCAGTAATGAAATCATGGCTGTACAGGATGCATGGCCGCCCACCGTAAAATTTCATAGACCCACAAAGCATGATCACCAAACCTGTTCTGCATTTCATCTGACATTCTTTTTGTTATTGGGAACGCTTAAATAATGATCCGAATATACCTAGAGATACCCCTCTGAAAATATAGTTAAAAATAATGCATGTATACGAAGCAATGAACTTGCAAAAGGTCCCCAACTGTCGAGACATCATATTCTTTTGCAAGAGCGTCACCCAGCTTGCCGCCTAAGAACCGAATCTCGAATGCCCTCAGACTTGGTTGAATCGCGCTACCTTTGCCCTACCTTTTGAAAACCAATGGGACGTAGGTAAGCTGGTATAGCACTGTTACGCAGTATGTTCTATAAAACATGGGTAAAGATGTTGTCATACCAGGATTTAAACCCACCTGACTATTGGGCTTCTTATAAGAAGCGGAAAGCTGAAGACGAAAATGTCAACGAGCAATCGTTTCTAGGAAGATGGGGGCTGACTTTGGCGAGAAACTTATTTCTGGATATTCCCTTGTGAAAATCAAATGAGCACGTTGTAACGTATAACGGAGTGGAACGCACAGCAGACATGGTGTAACCAAGGTTTTCATGGACATCTTGCCTGACTTTGGCCATGAGTTCCGCAGCGATAGACAATGCGACATCATGCCATGTAGACGCCGGATCATCCTCTTCGGGGTGAATCTCCATTCCTTCATCTTCTTCGATCGGTTGTACGGGGATGAGTTCACCATGTCCATTCCAGTCGATGGGTGGAGGCGGAAGTAATGGGCTATCGATGCCTTGAGGTGCATCGGGAGGCACTTGTGCGAGATAGGGAAAGCGCTCCAGCAGCAACTCGCGGACGGGCCGGGTGAGGTCGATGAAAGCCTCATCAATAGATGCCTTTTCTTTCCTAACGATGAGTCACGGCGTTCTGTGGTTGGATGAAAACTGACCTATTTCTCCAGTTGGAAGAGCCTGCTTGAATCGCTGAATGATCTTGTTACTCTCACGCCGATATAGGTCGAGAGAGACTTTGTGCGCTCGTGTATCAATGTCAGACCAGTAGCCAGGTTCCTTTTCGCCTTCCTTGTATGTGGCGACATGGACAGCCACTAGATCAGGGCACTTTTTCTTTGCGTCCTTTATTCTGTCCATTCGTGATATGCCAAATTTGCGGGCTGGATAGCTGACTGCGATAAGGCTGTCCCATTGTTGTACAACGAGTGGTGTGCTAGCGTCAAGGCCAAGTCGGACACGTTCACACGCAGCATAAAACGCATCACTATCACAGAGCGCGATGACTCGCAGGGGGTCCCTTGCACCGAGATTGTGGGAGTGCAAATGACGGTATGTGATCGTTGGATTGAGGTCGGCGTAGTCCTGTGCGGGTGCCCTGGCTTTACCTTTCCAGACGGCTGCTTTGGATGGAGAATGCATCGTTTGGAGTACAGGTTACCCGCGATCATTTATTTGAGGTATGTATTAGGTCAGCATCAACGCTCAGCAGATATTGCCCATATTCTGATGGGTAGTTCATTCTGGAAGGCTCGATCCGGGTGCATTCATCATTTTTGTGAGATGATCAAGAACTAAAGAACTTCTTTCAGGACACAGGTAATCCTCTTTGAGCCACTGGATTCGTGTGATTCTGCAAATGACCACGGCCATAACACAATTGGAAGTCCCCGGCCGCTGCTCGCTTGGCGGCAAGAACACGGGGAACTTCTTGTGAATGTAACTGCTCAGCCTGAAGGGCCACGACATCCGCACGGAATGGCGGGGACAGGAGCCTGACACCGGGACGCAGTTTCAGTCCACGAAATGACTTCATCCGGTAAAGTCGGTTGATGGATGACCAATAATGGGGGTGGTAAAATAAAATATGATCCGGTATAATATGAGCGGAGCGTATATCCCGACGTGACTCTTCCCTGGCCCCTTCATTTTTCTTTCTCTTGCCGACCCAGTTGATCGCCCCGTGTCCGCCATGTCGTTTGGACACTCCAGCTCTCCGCAGTCACTTCGCGAAGATTATGCTATCCTATCGCATTATGGTGCGTCACCGACAGTGGATTCGCAGCCCATCCAGGATCAGCAACACGTCGAACCCCCCTCCAATTCTCCACGCGGCATCCCAATCCGTCGAAAGGGTTTCGCCGATGCCGCCGCAGGTGAATGCACACCCCTTCTCCAACCCCCACCTCCTATCCCGAGGCTACATGAACCAGCACACGACAATGTGACGCTGGATACCGTGGCTGAGGAGCGCATGCCCACCACTAAAATGTTTCGGGAAGAACTCCGCATCCTCATCATGTATTCTCTTCCCGTTTTCGGGCATGTTTTTCCTCGACTTCTTCCCTTCTCCATGCTCATATTTTTTACAGCACTCATCTGTTTGAATACTCCTTTGTTCTTGCTTCCGTTATATCTATAGGTCATATATCCACCTTGGCTCTAGCAGCCGCCACTTTAGGCTCCATGACGGCTTCTGTCACTGGATACAGTATTGTACAAGGAATTGCATCCACTCTGGATACCCTTCTTCCACCCGCCTGGACATCGGACAGTCCGCATATGGTCGGCCTGTGGACACAGAGAATGGGTTTGTATTCCTCTTCTACATAACTCACGGTGCTGATCAGATGGGTTGGATAGTTGTCATGACAGGGACAATTCTCATTGTATGTTCAGCCGTGTTTCCATACATTGAATCCATCGTAATCCCTTTGTATACAGCCGATATTGTGCATCTGGCTCAATGCAGAGCCTATCTTGCTTGCTCTCAACCAAGAACCCGAAGTGGCACGACTCGCTGGAACCTATCTCCGCTGGGCCTCTCTCGGCCTCCCAGCATATTCCTTCAATTGTATCTCCAGGTAGTGTCTCTTACACCACTTACTCTCAATCCAAATTCACACGCGCAGACGATATTTCCAGTCTCAAGGCTTGTTTACCATTCCGACGAGAATTACGCTCGTGGTTGCGCCGATCAATGCTTTCTTGAACTGGCTATTTGGTGCGTGATTTTGTTTTTGATTGTTCCTTTTGTTTACCTCGACTGCTTGTGTAGTCTATCCTCTTGGACTGTCCTTCCCAGGCGCACCACTTGCTACGGCTCTGTCTTTTAATCTTCTCTCAATCACTTCTCTCCTCTACGGATACTTTTATGTTTCTCCAAAGGCGTGGTCACCGATCACGCGTGAATCTCTTAGTCCGGTCACAGGTGAGATTTGGAAGCAGTGGGGCCTTCTAGCACGGTTGTCAATCGCTGGGGTATGCCAGACTGCTAGCGAGTGGTGGAGTTGGGAATTGGTTGGACGTGAGTATTTCTCCAGCGTTTTTTTCCTGAATGCTCACTTAAAGGGGATATATCATTAGTTGCCGCCAGCCAGTGAGTGACTATATCGTCTGCTTTTATGTAGCCACGGCTAATCTACTTGTTTACTTAGGCTGGGGTCCATCGCACTTGCGGCACAATCAGTATTGTTACTTTCTGCATCGTGTACATACCAGGCACCATTTGCAATGAGTGTTGCTACCTCTGTACGGTAAGCTTTGTGGCTGAACTTTCAGATGAACAAAAACTGATTTTAATGATTTCCGTCATCCAATTGCATATTTCCCCCTGTGCCTCTTTCACATATCATCTGTGCCGGCCACTAGTATTGGAAACCTCCTTGGGGAAGGAAATGCGAGAAGGGCGGGGATAGCTGCGGCAACATCTATTGTAATTGCAATTGGAGTGGGCTGTATTTTCAGGTGAGTGATTGAACGCTTTTGCTTGTCAATTTAAATGTTTTGATCATCTTTGTCACTCTGTACAGCACCATCTTTCTAGTTTTCCGTTCCAGGTGGAGTTATCTGTTCAATAATGACCCCGGTACGTCTTTTTGCCCACATTCAACACAAGCACCATTGGTGACAGTCACCAGAGGTCGCCTTGCTCGTTGCATCCATTCTACCCCTGGTCGCAATGTTCCAAGTTTTTGATGGAATGTCCGCACTCATCGGTGGAATATTCCGTGCCAGAGGAAAACAAGTAAGTTTGAAAAGTGTATCTGTGATTGACTCCTACACACTTTCCACCCTTTTCCGTAGTCTGCTGGTGCTGTTCTCAATGTCTCCGCTTACTATGCCCTGGGTATTCCACTCGGATTATATCTCACGTTTATGCGTGGACATGGACTGTCAGGCCTTTGGGAAGGATTGACGGCTGCTTTGATTTATACTTCCGGTGTTGGTATTTGGATTGGCGTCCGCGGTGTCGACTGGGAAGCCGAGGCTTCCCACGCGCAAGAAAGAGCTAAAGGCTAAGGGGGTGCGCAGATAGCGTGATTGACATTGCAAGCATGGACGAACGAAAAAGAAAAAAAAAGGTTTGGCTCTCTGCTAGTCCAAATGCCTCAAACCGTACGTACCCGGATAACGGACATGAATGGTGTATTATGCCCTGCCCCTCTATATCTTGTTTTATTTGTGGTTAGCTAGATTTGTATCTTCATCAGCATTTTGAAACGCCTGACCCGACGGGCTGCCCAGTGGGCGATTTCTTTTGGACTAGCATCAAAAGGGCAACAATACACTTTCCCTCCTTTTGGACGCTCATCAACCGAACAGAGCTCAGATGAAGGCCCTTGTCACGTTACAGACAGTTTTGTAGATGTAGGACTTCTCGTACCAGACTGGTGCCAGCATCGACGCCGTCATGGAACGTAATGACACATTGATAAGGATTATTAGATATCAATTATGTGCACGAGGCCTGGCCTGGCACAAACTTGACTGAAACTGAAGGCCACAGATTATCAAACTTTGTGACAGTAAGGAGATGAATCTACAATCGCGTCATGCTTTGAAATCAGCCTGACGTGACCGATCATTGATGAGTTGATGGGCTTGCAATGACCACAAGGTAGAACTGCGAGCGAGTGAGGGCAGTTAGGATACATTAAGAGGATGATAGAGACAGTGTCAAGAGAAAGCTACATTTGGCGAGGATTTAGTCCAGTATTAGCAGGCGCGATGTTTCGATGGACACGGACCTCCAAAACCTTGTATTCGATTGGGGCGAAAAAAAATACAACGCAACATAAAATGGCATCCTGTGTCAAGCTCAGTGTAAGCCTGATGAGTACCTATTATCCGGGCTGTGGGATACCGCAGTCGTTTAGAATCAATCACGCCAACATGTTTGCAAGGATACAGGGACACGCTCGATTCAGGACACAAGTGGGAAGCATGTCCGGTTCGATCTTTCACCGACAAGAACATCTATTCCCAAATTGATGAGGGTGGGTTGCGCCGAGCCTCAGTTTGTACAAACAGCTTGTGGGCGCTGGGGTACGGCATGACGGGAACCAAGTTATGGGCGCCAGTACGGCACCAGCGCTGACAGCAAAGCACATTATTGAAGACGGCAATGGTTACAGGTCCAACGTGAAACCACCCTCACCCACTGTTAAATTTTTAAGGTTTAAGGTCGATTCGAACGGGGCTTTAAGCCAGTATCAATCCTAAAAAGGACCCTGACCTGAAGGGCGACGGATATTATCATTGTATTATTGCGGCGCAAAACGACAGGCCAACTCTGACTGAGGAACCATCGTCAGTCCGAGGCCAAGTCGTAAAAATGCACTTACAAGAGAGAGAGAGAGAAAAAAACGAAACACAATAATCATCGTGCTCTACACACAACCTCCCCGTCTAGCCCCAAGGTGAGCGCCTCCCGCGCTTCGAGCCACTCGTGTTCACTGTTCCTCGTCTTTACAACTGCAATCTCCCCAAGACCAAGTGGTTTGACAGTCTGTGCTCGCCGCCCGCTGCAAATTCGGCGAATTTCACCAATATCCATGAACACGCGCCGACTGGGCTTGCTGATAAGGCTCATATCGGAAAGGACGGGTCGGTCGTCACGGTATTTTAGTTCGGCCCATATGCGGCGCTGTGGTTCGCTAACGTGCTGGAAATCGGAGGGGGAAGGGGAGGCGAGGGTGCCTCGGGTGATGTTACTCAGAAAACCGGCGCGGAGAAGGATGGCGAGGATGGCGAGATTTTGTTTGGAATGTTCGACGGCCAAGTAGCGGTGCCGGGCACGGAACGCGTTTTGGACACGCGCACAGAGATCATACGGAAGAGGCATGGTGAAAGAAAAATGAAAAGAGGTTTGCTACAACAGTGTGGATTATGTAAACACTTGGTGGTAGTCAGATTCATCCTAGTACATGTCTGCTCCTTCTCGAACGGTGGACCGTTGATGACCGTTCCAGGGTGGATTTGAGTGATTTGATCGCTTGGACAATCTCAGCTGCAGAGGTTTCAAGCTACTTTCACGATGCCAAAGGCTGTTTTCTTACCTGCCAACTTGGCAGTATCTGCTTCAAAGTCATACCGCTTATTTCTGCTGTCCCGTTGTACGACGACCTTGAAGAGCGTGGATGTCTTTTGTGATTGTTGACAGACCACAATACTCTTGATGTGAAACGAAAGCGTCCTGCCATTGTCAAAGACTGCCTTTGCCTTGTTTGCAGAAGGCATAATCTTAATGGGACCACGATAAACTATGCCCCATTCTCGATCAACTAGACTCACATGGATGTAGACGCCGTCGATGGCGAGTGTACGTTCCTGGCGAGCTAGCATTGGCATTTTTCGGTATATCGTGTATCGCTATTGTCATTGACGTCTGTGGCAATGGTGTCGAAGAGGTAGAGACGTAGACTGACCTTATACGCAGTAGTGTAGTCTGTGCCAGCGCTATGATGAATTTCCGGTACGTCGGAAATTCTCTTGAAGATGGACGCTGATACGCAAAAACGTTCAATGCTGTTGCAAGTCAATAAATAAATTTACAAACCATTTGGATCGGTCGTTCGCATAGCTCGTGTTTCGGGTTCAATGCCCATTTGAGGAAGCATGGACCTCTTGACCAACGTTAGTTCGCGTTTCCCTTCGAGGGAGGCTACAGTGCGGTCCAAATATATCAAAATGTTGAGGTCGTTGAGGATAAGTGCATAATCCTTTGGATTCGCCAATTTACGCTTGCGGCATACGAGTTCCAGCGCTTCCTGCATGTACATCCCAGCCGACCTCAACAACACGTGAGCTTTCGAATAAAGAAAAAGTGAAACGAATACACGGGTATTGTAGTAGAGATATGGACCGCATCGGCGGTATCTGCGACGCGTATGCGCAGAAATATAGGCGGCCCATGACTCGACGATGGTCCAAGGGACGAAGACAGCACGGGGGTTGTACCGAACAGTGAACTTGTTCCGGCTCCTGGCACAGATGGCGGGGCAAGTCCGGCTGCGGGAAGCGCGTCCGCCTTCTTTGGTGCAACCATAATCCGCGAGGGTCTGCGTTGGATTTTGCTTTCCAGTTGTTCGTTCTGTTGGACTGCAAAGCACGTTCAGCGCTCTATCTGACACAGGATGAGGCACACAAACTCTGAAGAGGAGTTGCTGCTAGAATGGCGAATGCATCAAAGTTAAATTTTGTAATTTTTCCAGTACGATCAGGAGCTAAAGGTTACTGGTAAGCTAGAACAGGCTGGACTTGAGCTAAACTCACGAGGAAAGTCTTCGTCTACTTCGCCGTCGTCCTCTGCAATTCGCATGATCCATCCAATGGCGAACAACTTGGGGTCACCCTCAGCTACGCCGTCACTCAGCTTTGGGAGCCAGCTCGCCTCCCAATAACTCCACAGTGCAAACCCGATCACTTCTTCGATAGTCGCATCTCGTCGCACGTTCAGGGTCATGGCATCCCCCTTTGGTTCGTATGCATGTGGAAAGAAGACCTTGACATCCATTGATGCGGATTCTCCGCGACCGGAAATGGCGCCATATAATTCGCTGAATGGATTAGCGGAGCCGCCGGTCGATGCAAGCATCGCTGATAAGGCGGACATCTGGGAATGAGCTGGATAAACTGGACCCCGCGAGAAGACGATATCAGACGCAGGGAGGTCGAGAATAGGCTGAGATATTGAATGGCCCCTTTTGCGGCCCTCTGGTCTGACGATGAGAGGCATAGCGCGATGATCGGTTGGTGGAGGCGGGCTAACCATCTCAAAGTTGGCATCGATGGCTTCGTTATTCTCCGGTGCAGATGGAGCATCGTGAGATTCATCGGTTCCACGGGCCTCGGTGACGGGGCTGAGACGAGATCGCACACGTGCACGCGCAATGTAGGAGGAAGAGCCAAAGGGGTTTGATGCAGAGATGGCGGAGCCAATGTCGGACGCGCTGTCAAAACCAGCACCGGGTGTGCGGGTAGCAGCAAAGTCGCTGTACTAGCATGAGACATCCGTGGTATGGAGGCTAAAGAAGGGCATACGGATCAAACTCATCGCCCTCGTCCATATTATCGCCACGGTCGACAAGATCAAATTCGTCGTCCTCGAGGGTGCCATCCTCCTCCTCGTCGGAAGACAGCTCCGGATTGAGGTATTTGGGCACATCCGAAGCGGGTTTTGGGTTAGTGGATGCTTGACCATGACGAGCGATCATGCGCAACCTTCTTCGTGCTTCCATTTCTGCTGCACCTTTAAACTTTGGAATGAACTGGACTTCTTTGGTGGGTGGCTCTGGAGGGAGGTCGTCCCTCTGCGGCGGCCTAATGGCGTCGATGTGATCGGAGTCCGGGTCTTGGGGACGGGGGAGGGTCTGAGAAGCGCGCCTGGATGTGGATGCACGGCGACCAGAGACACGCATACCTATAGCACCAGAATGGTTGCCCATGATAGTCTGGTGGTGTCTGAGTGCGGGTGGTGGTTTGTCGTCCGCATCGTGCTCGTCATCAGATATGGGTGGGCTGGAGGGATACTCGAGCTCTGGCCAGCGATTGGTGTCTGCAAGTGAGGCTGCGAGGATGTACGGGTTTGAGGAGTAGGTTGGACTGAGGGATATGATGCGACCGCCATAAGGATCGTCGACGTTGCGCAGATAGGACAAACGAAGACTGTGCACAAGATACCTGCTGGAGAGTGAGTAGTACCAGTAAATGTAGCGGTTATGATGCCTACCCTGGGTCACTGAGGAGGGACATGTCGCGGTTTGACTCTTACCATGCTCGTCCCGATCGCGTGCAGGTTCGGTGCGTAGTCGCTCCCGTTCGTCTTGTTCGCAAACCCATTCGTCCCAGTCCCATACGATCAGTGGCTACTCACTCGCTTTGACGACGGTTCCAAAGTAAAGCACGCGAAACACTGGATATTATCAAAATGCAACTTTCTACACGCGACCCAACACCATCCCCATCGACCCGTATCGCCCATCACTTTTGCACCCACCGTCAGAAACAACCCCTCCCTCGACAGCCTCGACGATGGCTACAACGAAGATGACGAGTTCTCAGACCAGGATCTTTCCTCGCGCACCCGCACACCATCCACCCCCGTATCACTACCCGCCAGCAGCCCCCTCGTCGACCAGTATACCCTCCTCTCCTTTTCCACTGGATCCATCCTCGAGGACGAATTTACCCTTTCGTGGTACAATATCCGCCCTTATGAACTCCTCGAAATGCACTCGGTCGGCACCATTGCACCGCTCTACCGCGACGTCCTCGCACAGTACATACAGCCCTACTTTCAAGCAAAAGTCAGGGCCATACGCGCTGTATGGAACCACAAGTCTGCCCGCTTTGAAGCGCCTGTTATCAACTCCCAACGTGACCACAAAACAAAGGACAAGTCACCGTTCTCTCCCGTCTCGAGCGCGCTGCAATCAGAAAGGAGACGCAAGACAAAGCTGGATTGGAAAAATCGGTGGGTTGTTATCGATCAAGGATGTCTCTCCCTTTGCAAAGACCGCGTGGTACATGATTTCTTTAATGCCACGACGTCGCGCTGAGCCTCCGTTTTAGACGAATCCTCCAGTCCACCAATTCCCACTGAGCGCCATGAGAGCACTCCGTGGCACAGATGCACTTGGACATGCCTTTCCGATCGTCACCCAGCCTCGTGCGGTCTGCATCAGGTTTGGACGTCCTGGACCTCGGTCCGTGACACCGATCGGCGTCGTTTCCCCCCCTCCATCCTCCCCGTCGTCCCTGATGTCAGAAGATTTAAAGAATAATACACAGGAAGCCCCGTCCGAGTTGAGGCATACGATAGAGCGGGTTGACTCCAGAGAGCGGTTTGGCGACTACGCGCATGATCCCTGTGGCCATGACATGGGAGATGGAGAGTGGGTCATCCTCGACATGCTTAACGACAATGGTAAGCTTCGCCGATCAGCCAAGCATGTTCTGCTGATTATTCGTGCCCAGCATTTTCAAGCATTCTTCGCGTCCTCCACCGTCAAGCCTCTTACCCAGTATCGTCCTCTTTTGTCCCCTTGTCATCCATCATCACCGTCTCCCACCACTCTACGCCATCCACTTTGGCGTCCATCGTCTCGCATGACACAGTTCCATATCCCGAATGGCGCATCAATACCGTCGAAAACGCACGAAAAGCTGGTATAGGCGACGTAGGCAAGGCTATGGCTTGGGTCCTCTGGACCGAACAGGGTCATGAAGAATCTCTGTTGGGCAATATTCGCCACCACCGACAAGCATTCTCGCGGGAGATGCAGTATAAAACCGGCGTTATTCCTGACATTTACCGTGAACCCAACGTCGAAAGCGACTCGGACAGCGAAATGGAGTGGGATGGATGGATGAGGGATCTCGAGCGTCAGCGTCGGGTCAAACAGCGGTCAGAGAGTACCAGATCTGCAGCATCCAGGCAGGGGCATGTGCACTCCAGCATCTCTTCGCCACTACCTTCACCGCCGCTTTCCGAAGCATCTCCCTCTGGCTCACCTAGAGGTCGATCGCCCTCCTTGCCTGTATTGCATCATGCCACAGTTCCCTTCAGTTCACACCCTCATGCACAATTCCCCAATATTGGCGATGTCATTCAAGCGAGTGGTGATTGCTGTACTGAACTAGCCCGCACTCCAGAAAGGATAAGAAATACCACCGTCAGCACTGTCAGCATTGGCATGTTACCCCCACCCCGACGACGCTCCTCAACGCTTTCCACAGAGATGGCCAAGACGGCAAAGCGTGTCCACGACAAAGGCAAGCAGGACAAGGAGCCTTTTCCGATCATGCCCGTAAAGGGTGCGCGTGTCATGCGGAGCATGGGCACATCTGCGAGCTCACAGAGGTCGACAGGTTTGTTTGTGCGACACGTTCACTCGAGTTCCAACTTGAGGACACCTTCGTCTCCCATTTACGAATCCGACGCGGCTGACTCTTCTGTGTATCCTGGGCCATCTTCGCCTTCGAAGCGCCAAAGTGCATTTATGCGCACCATGTCACTACGGGCTGGCAAACTCGTTAGAGGACTCGAGTCCGCAATCGACTTTGTGGACGACAAGACGACGTGATTTATTGTATGTGCCGGAACATATTTTATGCTCATACCCTATGATAACCTTGGGCATCCGCGGCCTTTTGGTATGTAGTAATCAGTGTAACCATGGTGCCCTAATGGCATATTTATGCATTATGAGACCTGAATTAGTCATCAATTCAAACATGATCTGTGTGCACTTTTTCTGTCATATATATAAGTATCTACATGAGATATACTGAATCCTTACCACTCTAACCTTTTGGTTGATACTTGTTCAGGATGTAGTAAACACAGGTCAAGGGCTATTTTTATTTTTATATTGCATTATATGGAATGTAATTTCTTTGTATTGCCATCTAGTGGAATTACTTATATTCTTTGTACTTCTATGTGTATGTAAAACAAACTGATGACAGGAGGTGATGCAGCTATTGGTGATGAACATCATGATGCAGTCTGGATAATAAAGCAGCACTCACTTTGCAAATTTACTCCAACTATAGAACCAGTACATCATTATCCTTTCTGATGTAACAAGATTGTACCTTCAGCTCCTTGAACTTGTCATTCCACCAGAATCAGCCCAGTCTGAGTATCCCAATATTGATGTCAGAGGCAGGGATCTGAAGGGAAGCTCGGTCACCTGTTGTTAGAGTGCCAGTCTCGATACTGACTTCCAACATTGAAGGCATCAACGTCGACTCGGAGCTATGCAGCCCAGATGCGGACGCAGCTGAGCTTTGTCGCAAGCATGATTTGAGCGGTTTCTTTACGGCCCTGCCGCCGTTGTGCGAGGAGCCAGAGGGAGAACGTGCGACGCTGATCGGCATCGGTTCATTTTCGCCGCTTCTCTTGTCTGGCAACTTGAATGGTAAAGGCGACAGCGCTACGTCAACAGCCTCCCGAGTGGTGCATGACCCATCGATGGCAATGTCCTTGCGTGATTGCGATTTCGTGTGGTTCAACTTCGGCGACGTTCGGGTCGAAGGGAGCGTCGCAGTTTGCCGAATCATGAAAGGACTGCCAACGGATCTTGCGCTCCCTGCATGCCGCGTCCTTGATGAAGACGTGAACGCAAAATGCCCAAGATGAGGAACCCCGCCATTTGGGGCTCCGTGCACGAGGGTTTGCTGTGGAGAATGGAGCACCTGTACGACGCCCGCAAGCGGAGAGAAACCAAGTGACGGTAAATAGTCGCGTTCCAGACCTTCAGGTAAATAGAACGGAAGGAACGAAGGCAAAATCGGCAACGGTGGTACACGTTTACGATGACAACTTAACAAACAGCTTGATAACTGAAACGAATCCCTCGTACCCATGAGCGGCGACGCCATGATCGCGTTGGGGGGTAAACCCGAGAGAAACGCATATTCGACCTGACTGCTGTGGCCGGGCCCATCGACGAGTCTGATTGAGGATGGGCTGACGCGTCGTGTGCTACCGAAAAGGCTAACCGCTGGTGATCGTGCATCGTAGGATTCACCGAAATCGCCATAGCGAGGATGGAAGCTTGGTGAGATCCGTCGCAGAACCGGGCTAAGCGATCTGGAGGAACTGCAAAGGGCAGGTGATCGCAAGGGACCGGGCGGGTGTGGTAGAACCTGACTCATGTGACCAGCGAAGCCGGTCAAGGCTGCAGACCTCGTAGGACGAGGGCATAAACTCGACTTGGAGCGGACCGAGATGGAGTGTATCGTCGAGGGTATGGTTGAACCAGTCGGTAACGGATGCACGAAAGAGGACCTCCGATCGTCTTCGCATCGCTGGGTGGTTTCGTTCCGTTCCGGGGTCCACGTTGTCTCCCAGGCGGGAGACCCAAGGCAGCCGACCAAAAGCCCACGATATTGATGTCCACCGTTTTGTTTATCCCCCAACCCGATGTTGCGCGGGGATATAGGATGGTGGGCGTGAATCGATCCAATGCGGCGCTGCTTCATGTATACAAGTTTGACAACGAGGACAAAGACGAGGATGAACAAGAGAGAGATAAAAATGACAAACGATGAAAGATATGCCTGCAGTGAGATCACTGACTGTGAAAGTGGCAAAGCAACCACACGAGACGGGGCAACAAGAAAACAAGCTGGATGACCGCGAAACTTCATGTCAGTCACGGCTGGACGACGTGTCGAGGAAAAGAGGTGAATTCATGTTCGTATTCCTGCAGTTTGAATAGAATTCCGAACTGCCAAGTGATGATTGGCTAGTTTGACGTAGTACAGTACCGCATGGACGTCATGGTGCACAGTTTCCATCGCGACCCCCCGAGACACTAGATCTCCCTCTCCCGCTCGCAGCGATGCCCGCTCGGATCCTTGGTTATTCTGCAACCGCTGGCTACAGGCACGAGAGCATCGAACCCGCCATCGAAGCCCTGAGAGCCAACGCCACTTCAATCAATGTCGAATTCGATTTCACCGAGGATAACGCGCAATTCACGGATGAGAACCTGGCAAAGTACGATGCCATCCTGTTCTTGAGCAACTCCGGAAACAGTATGTATTGCACTCTACCCAGTGTCGGTCAAGCACTGGGAACGCCAAACGACATTGACAGCCCTCGACGACACGGGAAAGGCTGCCCTGCAAACGTATCTCAACTCTGGAGGGAACTTTATCGGTGTTCATTGTGCCACGGATGCACAACGCGACACTTTGTGTTATGGAAAAAATATCGGTGCGATTCTCCTGCATCCCTGTACCACATTGCCCATTGAGTCTTCGACAGGGGCTTATTTTGATTACCATCCGGAAATCCAAGAGTCGGTGAGGCACCGAGTTGATCATCGTGTGTCCATCTTGATCATTCTTACAGGTGGTTGACGTCGCCGACAATACACATCCAAGTACAAGTATGCTTCCTGTACACTGGAGGCTGGTTGATGAGATGTGAGACACGAACGAAATGTGATGTCACTGCCTCATCACAAAGACAGGTACAACTTCCAATCGGATCCTCGGACGTTGGGTGCAAAAGTTATTCTTACAGTAGATGAGTCCAGCTACTTGGGTGAGCTGGTGTTCGTGCCGTCGACGAGTTCGATTGACTGAGTAGATGGTCACAGACCCAGGAGAACGAAAGTATGACCAAGGGAGACCTCATCCGATAGGCAGGCATGTTTGGAATTCATTGCCATCCATTTCTTACATTGTTGCAGCTTGGTATCAAGATTGCGGTGCCGGTATTGAACAGGGTGGCATCCCTGGTCGTAGCTGGTACACCGGCCTTGGTCATTGCGTCGAAATCTGGAGTGTAAATTGACTTATGGCAGCCTTTAGACTCACTCTCATGGATGATTTATCAGGATCAACTTTTCCTAAGCCATGTCTTGGGCGGCATAACTTGGGTGCTCCAATCAAACACCACGCGAGCCTCCAACTCCAGCGCAAAAGTCGGAAATGCAGCTTGATGCGAGTGTGCGAATGAGTGGATGATTAATTAGTGACATGTAGTGTGTATACAGTGCAACATGTATATAACGACAAATTGTAAGGTATGGTAACCGTTGCAAGAAATGAGTGAGCAGAGATACTGTGATCAAAGTGTATGTTAAATTATTGCGGCCTACACTCGGGTTCACCACCCATCCCATGATCGTCGTAATCGTCGTCTTCTTCATCCTCCCAATCATCTTCGTCCTCTTCTCCAAACTGCGAGGCAAAGCCTTCATCAAAGAAATCCGAACTAGCCGGAAAACACCGTGCACGCACGTCCTCAAGACCCGCCTCTTCGAAGGGAGCTTCGTCAATAATCTCTGGTGCAGGCTCCATGTTTGCCTTTTTGGGGGGAAGGATTTTTCCAAGAGCCTGTAAATGAAATCTTGAGGACTTGATGATCTTCGAGGAATACATAAACTCACTGCTCGATCAACGGCTCTCAGCCATTCCGGACCTGGCATCTCAATTTCGAGGACGATGTACAAATCACCCTTCACATCGGGATTCTTGAACGTAGGCATGCCCTCACCACGTAGCTTGATGGTTTTACCAGGTGTGATAATCTTACCGGGTGGACTCGAGACACTGACACCCCGACCATCTAGATGAGTAATTAGGATACGAGAAAAGCCAAGGAGCGCCTCAGATAGCGTGATCTTGACAGTTGCAAGCAAGTCACTTCCGGAGCGTTCAAAAGAATCATGCGGCGATGTCTTCAGACGGAAAATCACATCTCCAGGAGGAATATTGGGCTTTGTCCAACCGTCAATAATCAACCAAGACCAACATGAGGCCGCTCACTTGTTGATCACCAGCACCCGCTAGGACAATACGGTGTCCGTCTGGCATTCCCTTCTCGATGAAAATCTCTTGCCTCATCTTTGCCTTGACGGTTTTCTCGCCTTTACACTTTTTACACCTGTGCTGCTTTGAGCTTCCATCAAGGTAATGAGTAAAGAAACAAGGTGCCTACCGATCTTTTTCTCGGATGCTGCTCCCTTCCCCATTACACCCAGAGCATTTTACGCGCACCATCCCGAACCTAGACGGAGCAATTTGGGTTTGCGAGAAAGTCCATCCTTTTCCCTCGCATCGTGCACACTCTTTGGGTTTTGTACTTCCTTTGCCTCCCGATCTGGAAATGTGGCATGAATAGCGATCTCATACACACTGGATGTACTAACCCATTGCATGTTCCACAAATGATTTCCTTTTCCATGTTCATCTTGACTGACTTGCCGTTATATAGATCTTCGAGCACGACCTCATAGGGAATTTCAGTATCTTCGCCTTTGCGTTTCCGTGCGTCTGGACCTCCAGCAAAGTCGAAGAAAGTTGCTCCTCCACCAAAGAACTGAGCGAACATATCAGCCGCTTCAGGATGCATGCTACCACTATTCCCGCCTGGACCCCCGAAACCGTCCATGCCCTCTCTATCATATATCTCTCTTGATTGTGGATCGCTCAGAATTTCATAGCTAATCCATGCTACCGATTAGAGAGATGAAAACAGGGAGAAAAAGGATTCAAACTAACGCCGCAGCCATTTCCTGGAATTTTTGAGCTGCCCCGGGATCATTGGGGTTCTATGAGTGTATGAGTTCGTACTGACGACATCCTGGGTAACGTCAATACCAACCTTGTCCTGATTGAATGGGGCCAGAGTTTAGTACTGGTCGCAAAAAAAATCAACGGCACTTACGGGATGATGTTCCTTTGCCTAGTGCACTGTCAAACCAAGTACTGCTACGACATTCATGAGGTCACGCACTTTTTTCCGATAGGCTTTTTTGATATCATCTGGGGTGAGGCCATGAAGAGGAGACCTCTGCCAAACCGAGCGTGAGACTTACTTTCGGAGGCGCTCGGGGGAACACCTAGAAGCTCGTAAAGTTCAGTTTCGACGGGCACTAGCATTCACTGTAAAGACGGAGACGAAAGGATGATCGGTGGGCACCTACTGTCTGCGAGAAGGGAAGGGACAGAAGGGCGCGCACTCAACTTGGACGCGTTTTTAGTACAACGCGACTCTCGGCATCGGCAAGACGACGGAGTTTGAAGAAAACCTAAACTTTTGGAAAGCGCAATCGAAAAAAAAGATACATTGCTCTTCGCTTCCTTCTCATCTCCCATCAAGGGCCGTCGAACCTACGGTGAGTCCACATTCTCGATTGCAAGACCATGATGTCCATATTATCTACATTGTCCGACCAGTTTTCTGGATGTGACGAAATATCAACCTGAGTTTTTTGTGTTGTATGACATCTATGCTCATGTTCTATTCCAACAGGTGCTACCTTGTTAAACTGTGTACCTTTTTCGGAGGCTAATTTGTTCATTGTATCTCGTAGAATACCCTTTTGCAATGAACTTTTACTTCGAAGCAGCCAAGGTCCTCGACTGTCTTGATGCGAAGCAAGGTTCCATCAAAAGCCAACTCTCTACTTTACCTGCGAAAAATAGAGCCAGGACTGCTGCACTTGTGATCGAAACGCTGAAATGTGAGCTTAGGGTACTCAGTCGTGTACTAGGCGTTGAACGTCTGGTGCAATAGACAAGGCGGTCCTTTCAGACGTGATCACAACATCCAAGCTTCTGGCCGAAGAAAAGAAAATATCTTCACTCAACCTGGCCCTAGTCCTCGTCCATGATGTTCTTTTGTCCGATGGCATCCAAGCCGGAGATGGTCCAGTGAAGCAGGCCGTTCTTCGACATAAGACACGACTCCGGAGCGAGCTGCAGCGCATCAAGGTAAAGCGTGGCGTGAAATCTGACCAAGAGTTGATTCATCCTGGTGACGAAAGAGCAGGTGGGATTTATTTAATATAATATCACCTGTCGAAAGATGAGTTCGAGCTAGCCCGCATACCACGTTATGTCCGAGTGAACACTCTTCTTTGGACAATGGATGAAGCTATTCGCCATTACCAAGAAAAAGGGTTTCAAATATCGGACCCATTCTCTTCAGAGTCTGTCTTTCCTTGACCTTTATCTTGCCCATGCTCACCGACCCACAGAAAATCCTTTACCCAAGACCAACATATTCCTCACCTCTTGTTGTTCAATCCCAACGTCCAGTTCCACAATGATGCTCAGTACAAAATGGGGAAAGTCATCCTACAAGATAAGGCATCCTGCTTTCCAGCGATCGTACTAGCCCCACCGAGTAATGAACGCGCCATTGTTATTGATGCAACAGCTGCCCCGGGCAACAAGACATCGCAGCTAAGTGCTTTGATGAATGGCAAGGGAAAGGTAATGCCGGAGGGTCATTTCTTTTAACCAGTTGCTAAGCTATGTTTATGACTCAGCTTTACGCTTTTGAGAGAGACAAGAAACGCTTTTTCATACTAAAGACTATGCTTGCCAGGGCTTCCTGCAGAAATGTAGAAGCTATCCACACTGACTTCCTCAATGTCGATCCTTCGGATTCACGGTATGCCAAAGCTACACATATGTCAGTTATTATCATGTTGTCGGCATTTGCTGGGGTTTACCTTGTGTAGTTTACTTGATCCGTCTTGTAGCGGTTCGGGTATCGTCAACAGACTAGACCATCTACTCGAAGATAGTGAGGTACTTTATCATGACATATCTCGCGCACTCAGCTCTCTGTAGAGCACGAGAAGAGTGATGAACAGGAGGAACGCTTGAACAAGCTTGCAATCTTCCAACTCAAGGTCATAAAACACGCTATGAAATGTAAGGCGTTGACAATTTTTACACTCACGGGACTTTGATGTTCTTCGTTGCAGTCCCATGTGTTCGGAGAATCGTTTACTCTACATGCAGTATCCATGCTATCGAGAACGAACGTGTCGTATGGGAAGCTCTAAGATCGGCTGAGGCTAGCGCACGCAATTTCAAACTTGCACCTCCTAGTGAAGTGCTCCCAAGCTGGCATCGGCGAGGACTGCCTGACGAACTACAACCGCCAGGTAAGAACACCCTGCGCACGACCATCGCAGATCACCAACCATATCGATGAATAGACTTTGCTTTATCACTCATTCGTTGCTCGCCTGACGAAGATGCCACTAATGGCTTTTTTGTATCATGCCTGATCAGCTCTGATCAGACTGACCCCTGTATCGCGAGAAAGAAGCGAGAAAGAAATGAAGAGACTTCAAAGAACGTGTCGAAGGCTAGGCGGATAGTTGATTGATTGATCAAAAATCACTGGTACTGACGGCAACGAACAAGAATGGTAGAGTTTAAGCTAGGTAAACAGGGCTATTGTCAAACGAATCAATAATCACATTTTCTGTAGTCCCTAAAGAACTCATATAGTCAGCTGCAGTGAGTTACAGACCCTACGCTCTTGAGGTGCTAGACGGAGCTTGGTAAGAAACATCCAAAGGCCATCAGGGTGAAGAGTCGCGGAGATGGTGGACTTATATACGGATTACCGGGAGAACGGCACGAAGCTAGTGAGTTGGAGTACTAATTTGCTGCTGCGAGTATTGCTGTTGATAATATTGTGCGTAGCTAGCGGAGTAGTCGGACTGTTGGCCATAGGTACCTTGAGGATAGCTGCCCGCAGACCATTGCCCAGAAGCATACTGAGCTCCGTAACCGCTACCGTAAGCTTGCGGTGGACGATACCCTGAGTTTTGGTACTGGTTTGACTGCCACATCTCTGGCCGACGCCAAGGAGGAATGTTGGAACCGCCAGCCGTGATATCGTGACCTGCTCCAGTGCTACCCCACGGGCCTCTTCCACCATCTCCACCAGGTCCTTTTCCCCCCTCCCCGAGTTCAGCCATCAGGCTGGCATACTCAGAGTCGAAGCCTCCTTTGGTCAAGGCACCCGAAGGTCCAGGAGGGGGAGGGGGCGCATTTGGATCCCTGTTAACCTGACAGTCACGAGCCATGTGACCTGCGCTACCACACACGCGACAGATGATATTAGCAGTGAAGTTGCGCTGTTCTGGACAGTCATATTTACGGTGACCAAGGCCACCGCAGTTTTGGCAGATTTGATTTTCATCATCACGAAGGGTACCATTCAATGCAGCGAGTTCGCGAAGCTGGTTGCGTTTGTGATCATTTTGCCCTTCCGGGGTGGAGGCCGCCTACAACGCGCGTCAACCAAAGAAGTTTTATCGACGAAAAACGAAACTCACCGTTTCAATCACTCTGTTGATCATCTTCACGCAAGCTGTTACTTTTTCATCGGAATCAGCGATGACAAGGCAGTGGAGGTCTTCTTCAGCGTCATCGGCGTACTGATCAGGTCGCGCTTTACCCTCCTTGACACTGCCCTTGCCTCGAATGCTGATTTTAGCTCCACTCTCTCGTTCCATCTTCTTCAGCGAGTTACCACGAGGTCCTACCAAAAGCCCAAAGAAGTTGATCTCCGGAAACTCCTTGACGGGAATGTACACTTTGTCGGATGGGCGTTGAGAGCGCTTTTGCTGGTGATACTCGACAGGCGGGCGGAAATTGGGATCATTTTTCATGGCTCGATCCACGAGGCGAATTCGTTCATCTTCAAGTTTCTTGCGATAACGAACTTCACGGGTATTAGTGCGACGTCCATGACCATCGTAGGTAGGAGGAGGGGATGGGGACCTGTAATGTGGGGTGAGGGTGGACCATATTATAGCAGAAAATTACTCACCGTTCTCGCTCGGGGGGAATGAAGTCGTTCAACCTGAGCTTTCGGTTAATTTCTTCGAGGCGTAAATGAATGGCGTAATTGTCGAGTTGAGCTTGCGAGACACCGGCAGCAGAAATTGCTGTTGGTAAACCTGGAATTTCAGCCTTGACTTCGCCCCAGCGACTACGCCGCTTGCGGGAACCATTGGCATCAGCTGTGTAAGAGTGGAAGATCACAGTTCGTCGAGGTTAGTATCAGTTAGTAGCTAAGGTGGCAAGTAACTAATTAAACCTTGCTGATCGAGTAGGAAAGAAAAGAAACAAAATCCCACCGGACAGCAAGGGAAGAAGACACGACATCGTAAGCGCCGCTATTGAATGTTTCCAGACTTACCTGAGGACCCATTCGGAGTTTCCTCTCTTCCGCTCCTATTCTCTAGTTCCTGTGCAGGTTGACGTGGATAAGCAGAGGGCGATGGTTGAGCAAGCTGCGGGGGAGTTGTTTCTTCAACGGGAGCCGGTCCAAAACGACGGCGGTTTCCCAGCGGAACTGGGAGAACACGTAAGAAGAGGCGGGAAACACTTCAAAACGGGTTTACCATCGTTGGTTCCAGTGACTTCACGAGTTGCGGGTCTCCACATTGCGACTAAAGACAAGGTTCGTACGGAGGACGAGACGGACGGAAAGAAAGATGAAATGAAGCTCCGAAGACTTGCCTTCATGACTAAAGTACAGGCTCCGCTCAAAATGGACATGCTGATAAATCGTTATGACTAGTTATGCTTGGCCAGCACCTCGTCGTACAGATGGCCGCGAAACGACCTGTAGAAGGTATGTACAGTCTCACTGTAACTTCCTATTCCTTGTGCGCGCTTTACGGTTGAACCATGAAAGATCCTGGCGTCTCAACGCCAATGTCGAAGCGGCCCAGACGCATTGGAGACGATGCGGACTACATCGATGTGGAAGATAATTTCACCAGTGAACCTGCCGTCGATTCTGCCATTGTACCTCGTGGTGCGACCATCAACTTTAGTGCCCTCACACGCAAGCTTGCGGAATCACGACGCACGACGAACGTTAGTGGCGAAGAAAGTTCACTGGATGCTCACCGTCGCCAGCAAGATTCCCTAGTATCACACATATTCATGTCCCAGGACTTCTCTTGGTTGCATTTGAAACCCGATCACGCCTCCCGGCCTCTCTGGATCAGCCCGGAGGACGGGCACATCATCCTTGAGGCCTTCTCTCCTATTGCAGAGCAGGCCCAGGATTTTCTCGTAGCCATTAGTGAACCTGTTAGCAGGTGCGCAGATGTTGTCGCTCAATTTATACATTTCATGTTCACACTGGCGTCGTCAGACCGGCATTCATTCACGAATATAAGCTCACATCGTATTCTTTGTACGCGGCTGTGTCGGTTGGTTTGCAGACCGAGGATATAATAGAAGTCAGTTTATTGCGTACGGCTCAGGCCGGATTATTGACTCGAGTGTTAGGTCCTCAATCGATTGTCAAAGGTATGCTCTATCAATATAGCTAATGTTCACGTTGATGCTTGCGGAAGGTACCTGTGCCGGAGAGCATCATCAACTTTATTCGCGAGCGTACATTGTCGTACGGCAAAGTCAAGCTAGTCCTTAAGCATAACAAATACTTTGTGGAAAGCAGTCATCCAGACACACTTCAGTTATTGCTCAAAGATAAGGTTATCCGTGAAGCGCGGGTAGTATCTCAGCAAACCGATAACAGTATTCGCGCTGCTACCTTCACTACTTCAAAAGCCCCCGTCAAGGGTAATCTTATAATTCCGGGGACTAAAGAGGCGGAAAAGAAGAAAGATGACGCTAGAGCAGGCCGACCGTCTGGGGTCCCTGGATCAGCTTCATCAGACACCGATTTGTTCACGTCAATCGTGGGGGTAGACGGTAATATACTTTGGGAAGCTCGAAAACTGTTGCACTGAATGTCACCACAGATGACATTGAAGACGATGACGATAATGTGCACGCTTTTGAAATAGACGATGCAAAAATTGATGTGTGTTCTCTTACATCATGATTGAAGCCGTGATTCAACATTTTCGCAGGATGTGAAGAAGCGCTGTAATGAGTTGGAATACCCCATGCTCGAAGAATACGATTTCCGGAACGACACCATCAATGCCAATTTGGACATTGATCTCAAACCAGCAACAGTGATCCGACCCTATCAAGAGACTAGCTTGAGTAAAATGTTCGGAAATGGGTGGGCCTTCGTCCTTAAAGGCTTCAGAGACATATAACTCTCAAACAGCCGGGCTAGGTCTGGAATAATTGTGCTCCCTTGTGGAGCAGGGAAGACCCTCGTCGGTATCACGGCAGCATGCACCATCAAGAAGTCTTGTCTTGTTCTGTGTACATCTTCGTATGCTTACCGGCTTCCAAATATTCCAGCAGCGACTAATGTGTTCTGTACAGGGTTTCTGTCATGCAATGGAAGCAGCAGTTTATGCAATGGTCGAATGTCACAGATCGGCAAATTGCTATCTTTACCGCAGATCAGAAGGAACGGGTATGAAATTATGTTCACATGTCTTTTTTCGTTTGTTGACGCCGCGGATCAGTTTGCCGGTGATAGCGGAATTGTGGTTTCGACTTATTCCATGGTTGCCAACACTCATAATCGGTCACACGAATCGAAGAAAATGATGGAATTTTTGACCTCTAGGGAGTGGGGGTTTATCCTGTTGGATGAAGTTCATGTGGTTCCGGCGGCTATGTTCCGGCGTGTTGTAACTACGATCAAGGCACATTCAAAACTTGGACTTACGGGTGAAACTTGTTCTTTTCAATCCGCTTGGTATGGTACCTTATCGCTTCTTGCAGCAACACTCGTCAGAGAAGATGATAAGATCGCTGACCTCAATTACATGATTGGGCCCAAACTTTACGAGGCCAACTGGATGGATCTTGCTGCCAAGGGTCATATAGCAAATGTCCAGGTCCGTGCCTTCAGAATACTTGGTATGCATGATTATTCAATCCCCTTCAGTGCGCCGAGGTTTGGTGCCCCATGACACCCGAGTTTTATAGGGAGTACCTCCGAGAGCAGTCGCGCAAACGGATGCTCCTATACTGCATGAACCCCAAAAAATTTCAGGCCTGCCAGTTCTTGATCAAGTTTCATGAGGCACGCGGGGACAAAATTATCGTGTTCTCTGACAATGTATATGCGCTGGAGGTGAGTTGTGATCGTCTCGTTATGGACACTCAAGTTTTTACAATGCACATTGTTGATCTCAAGGCATATGCAAAAAAGTTGGGTAAGCCTTACATCCACGGCGGCACAGGTCAAGTGGAACGGATGCGGGTGTTGCAATGGTTCCAACATGACTCGAGTGTAAACACGATTTTTCTTTCCAAGGTCGGACTTATTTTTGTAGCCTACCAAATTTATATTTATATTTTCTCCAACAGGTTGGCGATACCTCGATTGATCTACCTGAAGCCACTTGTCTCATCCAAATCAGCTCTCACTTTGGATCACGACGACAGGAAGCTCAAAGACTAGGTCTGTATTGTTACCATGGCAGCTGTCACCAGACTAAAATTGACGCAGGTCGCATCCTGAGAGCAAAACGCCGTAACGACGAGGGATTCAATGCCTTTTTCTACTCCCTCGTGTCCAAGGATACCCAAGAGATGTTTTACAGCACTAAACGGCAGCAATTCTTAATTGATCAGGGCTATGCATTCAAAGTTATCACCCATCTTGATGGGCTCGAAGACTTGGAGGATTTGGTTTACAAGACCAAAGATGAGCAAATCGAACTCATCTCCTCGGTACTGTTGGCCAACGAGAGCGAAGCTGAGCTCGGAACGGACATACATGCCTCGGAAGGTGACCTCGCTGGAACGATTACCTCGAAGGATTTCGGCGTATCAAAATTTCCGGGCGCCCAGCGAACAACGGGTTCGCTCACTGCACTCAGTGGTGCACAACATATGTCGTATGTAGAACAGAATAAATCAGCCAACAAGAAACTCGCGAGAGACACAGCGCCACGACACAAACTGTTTTCTAAGCGTGACAAGGATAAAGCGGCGGCTAGGAAGGAGGCACGGGCATCGGGACGGGCATAGATACTGCCATCGATACGATAGTAGTATGCATCATACACTTCCGATCGTGTAGCATCTGCAGATCTGCGATGTCTGTTGTCTTGTGCCCCGGGGTGCTTTGAATGCGTGCCTTGCACTAGCCCAGGTACGAGCAGCACACAAGGCACGTGAAAATCAATTAATCCCCCGAAATCAAAGGGGTGCTATATACACGAGGAGGGGGTTCTAACAGGGTCTCCCTCCATAGCAGAGATCATCCGGAAGCTCTTCCGCAACGGATCCGATGCAAATGGAATCGGCAGCTAGCGTGATAGGTCTCCTATAGTCATTCTTTTCGGAGGCGCAAATTGTCCAAGTTCTGGAACCTCCGCCGCTTTTTTTTTTTCTTTTCCTTTTTTTTTTCGATCGAGACAGGAGTTTGAAGTGTCACACCGCCCGGCTGGGAAACGGCGGCATGGCGACTTCATGCGGAGATCCAAAAATGGTCTGGGCCGCAGCCGACCCCGATCGAACCCGCATTTATTCGGATGTGATTTCTTGACAAACAAAGATTCGTGCCCGATGTTCACTTCGGAAGGTCCCTTTTATATGTTCTCTTGAATTCCCTTTCCTCGACCTCCTTCTCCCTCGCAGTCACCTCATTCAGATTTCCCCGAAACTTGAGCTCTTGCATCTCTGAAAAATGTCTTCCAAGCGTGGACGTAAACGAAACGACAATCTCCCTCCTAACAGAGCCAGGGATGTACAACGCGCATTTCGTGCACGCAGAGCCGCACATCTTCAGGTGCGGGGTTTTTATCCTTACTATTTGCAATTATGCGACCTTTCGTCCACCAATTTCAGGCTCTGGAGACGCGTGTATCCGAGCTGGAGGAAGAGAATAATTATCTGCGAGCGGCACTGAATTTACCTCCAGCTAACCGCCCAATTCTCGGAAAAGGTCCGACAGGAAAAGATAAACCAAAATCTCTTGATAACCCTCCGGTATCGCAGTCTACGTCCAAAAGCCGTGATTCTTCGCCGATAGGCGACTCACCGTCTCCAAGGAGGTCAGAGTCCACATCACCGTCGGTCATTGGTGGGGCAAGTCTGCGTACCCCTCCCATCATCGATGGAAGCAACTGGGACGATGGATTCATAATGAGTGACCAGCAGTCGACCAACTCCCAACTCCCATCCAACCCTTCCGTGACTCCATATAACATGCGCCCGGTTGCGCCATCCGCTGTCCCTCAAAAAAGCCCTCAGCAGTTTACCTTTTCGACCCTTCCTCCCCGTACCCTCGTCTCGAATAACGGCCCTAACCATGCACTCCAATCGAGCTACGCGCATACTGCGGATAGGCCTATAACGAGTGGCTACAATGACATGAACTATCTACTTTGCGACGTGCGGGAGACTACTCATTATTCTTATCATTATCAACAACCTCCCTTTTCAGGGGAGAGCCCCATGTCTTCGCATTCACCTCAGCTTTCTGTCCATTCACAAACACCCCACAGCGCTCAGCGCCCGAGCATGCCGCAGACAATGCCATTCCAACAGCGTCGGTCGCACACGGAGCCCCAGGTGTTCCGCTCTCTCGGGAGCGATCTTCATCTACCCAGTCCTCCTCATCATGTCTCGCGCCTGACGTCTTCTCCACCTCCAGCGATCCATGATGTGCGATCGCACTATACCCCACATGGGAAGCACGTCAATCCATTACCTTGATCATCGGCCTGTCATTTCCTATTTCCTGTGAAACTTTCCCTTCCCCTTGCTATGATTGATCCTCATCTTCCCTTGGCCGGACAATCCCGTATTTTCAAATCACTTGAACCCCACAGGAGTGATGAAGACTTTCTGTATCACTATAGCTGCGAACTCGTCTGCACGGTTGTATGTTTCCACTTTATAGTAAATGTACTCCACACTATTTACACGTACGTCTTTTAATAATCTAGTGTTCGACGTCACACTTCATTGCGTTGGCGATGCCAGGTTTACGCTACCATCGGTAATTGCCAGTTGAAAATGACAAAGTATTTAAGGTATGCTACACGCACAGCCACTGCATGGTGCTTCGTTTGCACATGAGTCGGAGGCGATGTGCGTGCCTAGGATTATTTTCGCAAAAGGCCAGAGTCATCAGCTGCCTTGCTTCCTCCAAGGAGTGGCACCCTTCGTGCCGGGCCAGCTAGACCACCTAAATCGAGGTATCCAAGTGCTATACATCCTACATTCTTGCCGACGCCGCACGTTGGTTTGTGCATTTCAATATCGTTTATCCACGATGAGATCTCCGATCTGCCGTCCGGATGACGAGACAGTACCCACAGCCCAACGAGCAGGTGGACGCGCGGATGGCCATATGGGTTCATGTACAGCTATGGTATTACTACAAGTAAATGGGGATATTCTGTGGGAGCAGTTACGCCGGCGTATCCAGTTGGCACCAGTCGACTTTCCCTTCCGCACCATACTTCTTCTCTAGCCAATCGTTGGCAGCCTTAAAATGCCCGTTGCCCAAGAATCCCTTGTTGGCACTGTACGGCGAGGGGTGCTGGTCCAAATCAAGTTAGGCGAAGAATGGAGAATCAGCCCAGTGCCAAACACATACCGCGCTGCTTAGGATCAGGTGCTTCGTCTGCTCATGCCATGAGGCCCAGATCCGTCGAGAGCAGGGGAAAGAATCACACCTTGTTCAATTTGGCAACCCTTTGGCCCGCCCATGCCCCCCAGGCAAGGAATACGACTCCACGTCCGATCCCGTGAGCATCGGAAGCGTTGCGGTCGCCCAAATTTGCGCCGCCGTACTTGTCAACCACATCGAGGACCTTATCCGTGAAGTTCTCCCAACCCCTTTTGGAGTGCGAACCAGCTTGATCTGCCCTTACGGTCAGACACGTGTTGAGCATGAGGACACCATTCTCGGCCCAGGCGGAAAGGTTTCTGGGTGCACGATACCATCGTGAGCATTCTAGACGTGACTTCATCTTATCAGATGGCCTACCCATGTTTAGGCGGCTTGAATTCGGGGTATTCTGCCTTGATCTCTGCGTATATCTGCGATGGTGTTTGAATTACACCTTCATTCATCCGTCAGCCATAGCTCACGTTTCTCAAGGACGGTGGTACGTTGACGCCCTTTGGGACCGAAAAGCAGAGTCCTGTAAAGCCGTCGTTGGTGAATCTCGGGTTCAGTTGGAGCTGGAGCTAGTAGCTCACCATGTGCCTGATTCGGGCCGTGATAGGGATCTTGACCAATGATAACGACCTTGACCTTGCCTAACGGCGTATTGGACCAGGAATAGATGTTACGAGCTTTACCGCCACAGCGATTATGAATCACGCGCATTACAAGAAACTGAGCACGTCGAGCTTACGGATCGGATAAACCTTCCGGCCCACTGTGCCATCGTCTGGGCCTCTCACACCTTCGTCCCAGAGGAATTTCTTGAGAGATATAAAATATGGCTTCTTGATCTCGTCCTTGAGGAGCTTGAGCCTAGACCATGGACGAATTAAGCTTGGATAGCCGGGGCAAAGTCACTGTGCTTACCAGCTCAGACCCATGCACTTGCATTCGAGGGCAAGCAGGCGCCTTTGGTCTTCTGGAATCGACTCTATAAATTCGCTTAAGGAGAAGGGTATGGCATTCAGACGCTGGAGCTTAGAGGGGCCAGTCACTTTGTTGACAACACCTAGTAAGCTGGAACTCGAGGTGATCAACTTTGCCTTCTTTGCTTCCGGCTGTTCGGTATTGCCCACGCTGGAGTGTTTTGGCGCAGCAAACATGTCCACGAGGGTGCGCTGTCGTTTCAAGGGATTTGAGGCGGATGCAGACGCGTTGCCGTTGCCCTGGGAAGCACCAGACGTACTTGACGCGTCGTGCGTCGACGACGGGGCATTTTCCACGTCTGCGAGGTAAACGACGCGTGAATCGTCCGCCATCTGATGGGTATACAAGAACAAAAAACGGACCTGTTTTTCGCGTCGTTCAAACGCGTCGGGGTAAAGGAGACTATGCCTGTTATGGAAGCGCCACCGGACGGGGACCCGATTAGCCGAGGGAGGGAAAACGAGCACTGGATTTGTTAGGCCAACTGAGACAAAATTCCTCCACATCACAGAAATCCGCCAAACTGCCTCGCTCAGCTTCATCTCCTTCGCCCCCATCCGCAAAGAACGCCTTTGGGCGCGCAGATTCATCCCGGAGGCAGTTTCTTAATATCCGCTCCTCAAAACGCCGACCCAGCTCCTTTAGCCCAGACGTCGTGTTGCCCGAAGGCAGCGCCATCGATGTAAGCTCCACCTACCATGCAGGGTCGTCGAGGTGCGGACACACACCATCCGGTTTGTCTTGCTGATGCCCCACAGCAGTGATGATTCCGACTCGGACACGGCGGGGGAGGATACGGACGACGAGCAGCATCTTCATCGCGGACGCCGAACATCCTTGAAGAGTCTACGCAAAGATGTCCGGGACGCCGTGCGGAAGAAGAAGCAGCAGATATCGCCTTTGCAATCGACGCTGAGCTCCATTTCGGCCGACCACGTCACGGAACCAAGGACGAACGGCACGGCAACGCGTAGGCAGTCGTTCACTCGCTCCCGGTCTCCAAACGTTCGTACGGTAAACAGCTCTGGACAGGCTTCCCATCAGGTACCCAGCGCCACTATATCTTACGCTCGCTATCGTGCTTCGCCAGCTCCATATACTCTCCTCCCTGGGGAGGTTTTATTTCATACTCCAGTGCCGTTTAGTCGCATGACCTGGACGTTTTCTGCGGACGCCCGAGGCCTGGCAGAATCTCTTTTGCTCATCGGATCTTTGTTATACGCAAACTCGAAACTGGCATCGTATCTAGACACACCTAGCTCCTCGCTAGTACCATCGGGTAAGGTTTTCAGCAATGACCAGCATGTATGCATAACCCCTTTGCAGAAATAAACGTACTCGTAGTCACCTGCATTATTTATATCATCTGGAGTCATTCTTTCGTCAAAAAGGCGCCTTCCCCGTCCCCTTCCGATGTGGACGATGCCCGCGCTCCGTCTCCTCGCATAGAATCTCGGGAAAGCAGACGAGGTGGTGGTCTGCGTTCCCCACCAAATAGAACGCACTTTAGTTTTGTATGGATGAGTGTACCAAAGAATTTTAGGTGTGTCGTGCACCTCAGGGACCCATGCACGCCGCTCATGTAATTCAGGGACTGTCCGGATGATGGCGTACTGACAGGACTATTATTTGCACCGCTTCTTTCGACCGCATTACTTTGCGCCTCGCTCCACCAAGCAGCGTCGCCTAACCCCAGTTTGCTACCTATCGATTGGTTGATAGAAGCTCCACGTTTCCTACAACACGCACGTACACCGCTGTCTATTCTGGATGCCTTGATATCATCTAGACGCAGCTTGGTCGATTATGCTACTCTCTGTTCGTTCATTCTCCTCACCCAGATCGTTTCTTCCTCGTGGTACGAAGCAAGGTACCGCATGAGTGGAAATGTACCTGAGGGAGAACGCGGCTCTGTACCACGAAGCGAGGCACGGCGAACATGGACCTATTGGGCATATTCATATGTCCTCACCTTGGTCGCACTCGTTATTCGGTATTTGTTTGCAAGCACTAACATGAATTTGTGGCAAAGTGAGTGGCTATTCATTGTGGGCGTTTAAGCGACTCAACAAACGCATAGACCTCAGCTATTTTGATATTGTCGTAGGATCCGTATTCTTCCAGTTCTGCCTTTATGTTGCTCTACGGTTAGCTCACGGGGGTTTTACCCTTGGTGAACTCGCGCTTGTGTGCTTTGGTGGACTCTCCCTGGGCACTGAACTACTCAATCTGACGAGAGCATGGGTACGTGAACAAGTACACTCTAGTTGAATATATGTCGACTATTTTTTCTGATCAAGCTATGGCCGAAGAGAACACCCTTTATCAAGACATACCGCCTCCCAACACCGCTGCTCTTCTTCCAAGTCGCGCTCATAGCTGGATCGTTTCTCACTGGGTTCCTACTTTCTCCCCTGCTCGCGCTTTCTCGTCATATAGCGCAACGGCCTGTTCGTCGGCTCAAGTTTCCCGACGAAAAGCCCAGGCATCGGCGGGCGCTTGCTGCAGGATTCTATCTGGGTACAGTTGTGGTTGTGGCCGGTCTTATCGGGCCATGGACATGGCTATGCCTCGGCAAACGCGACCCATGGTTGTGGGCGATCCTTTGGATTCTCCAGGGGAAGCGGAGATGGACTCGCCCACTGCTGTTATGTTACTGGGCGCTGCTGGGTAGTATAAGCGTTGCCGGCTGGAACCGACAGTTGTCGAGGACTCGGAGGTACAAGGCACGAAACACTGCAAGCAATCTGGGAGATAACGGAGTCCTTTTAACCCCGACGATCCAGGTGCACAAACCTACTGAGCCAACGACACCTGGATTAGGATTGACGTTTGCAAACTTGTCAAATCTTCCGAATTTACCCAATGGGACACAAGTGGCGACGGAGTTACTGGACGCTGCTGACAAACACGTACCGACGCTAAGTATAAATGCGCGACGGAAGTTCTTCCATGCATTAGCAGTGGTTATGTTCCTGCCCGGCGTGGCCATTGACGTCAGTGTGGTGCTTATTTATGTTCGAAATCTGTTGCTAACGGGTAGGATAATATGAAACAGCCAGCGTTTACACACCTGTCATTCAGTGCAGCATTTGCCTTGTTCATTTTCGCGGAGTATGTGCGATATTTTGCGCTATATCCATTTGGGGCGGCCGTACACCTGTTCATGAACGAGTTCTTGGATCAAAAGGATCGTGGGACGGCGATTCTGAGCCACTTTTACCTGCTGACCGGGTGTGCGGGGTCGGTGTGGCTAGAAGGGTAAGTGATTGTGGATCGTCGTGTTTCGGACTGCTGAGGAGAGGATCCAGACCGACGCGGATTTTGATGTATACTGGGATACTCGCGCTGGGCGTGGGGGATGCGCTTGCGTCGATCGTGGGGAAGCGGATCGGAAAGCACCGGTGGTCGGCGAGTTCGTCCAAGACGATCGAAGGGAGCATCGCGTTTGTGGTGTCTGTTTCCTTGTGTGCATGGGTGCTGCGTGCACTCGGAGTTGCAGAGCGATTCTCGGTAAGCATGTTTTTCGTTTGGGAGGACGGGTGATTTGATGCTGAGCTGGAATGATCTAGATGAGACGGTACGGTGTTGTGGCGGCATTGACGTCGATGTTGGAGGCGCTGTCAGAGCAGAACGACAATTTGACATTACCGCTGTACATGTGGAGCATGCTCGTCGTCGTGGGAGTGTAGAGGGTTTGCATGTGACTTGATAGCGCTACTGGATACATATATTCCTTATCCCCTCCTCCTCAGTTGGCCCCACCAGCTCCCCCCATGACACGTGATCATGCCTTGTCCCTCTTTCAGATGCCCCTCCAGCTCTTCCTCGATCCAAACGAACCCGCACGGACACCCTCGAGACCAGCCACCTCGTCCGTCATCGAACGCCCCTCTTTCTTCCTCCTCCCCACACCACCCACCGTCCCCGATGCCGACGACGCACCTCCCCGCACCGACACCATGAGTGGTATGCATGTTTCCGACCCCCCTACGCCCTGACAGATTCCCCCCCTCCCAGATGCCCGATCGCCCTCCGACTACGACTGGGTCTCCTTCATGACCGCGTACGCCGCCGGCCAGTGGAACCCCCACCGCGTCCCACGTCCGCCGCGTTCCGTGTTCGACTCGACCTGGCCCAGCATGCAGTCCACACCCACCGCGTCCAACAAATCGAGCCAGTCAGCCTCCCTCATTCCCGGTCACCCCGTCTTCTCGTCACCGTCCGTCGGCCCAGCAGGCGAGAAGGAACCCAAAAAGGATCAGCTCACCGTGTCCCCCGAGAAACACTTCTCGAAGCTCCCTCCACCACCCACTTCGTTGATCGGCCGGCGCTTCCGCAAATCGTTCACCGATCTCCGGCAAACCACTGCGCACACGATGCAATTATCCCTTGACGGCACTCAGAATTTTAATATGGCCCCGGATGCGACCACCGCAGCAGCGACGATGCGTTGGGCTGCTGCCAGAGTAAACATATCGCCTCTTGCGCTGCCGTCTCCAGAACACGAGCTCACCGATCCCATGCGTGGCGTCCACGCAGCCATCCCCGGTGTCCATGCACCTGAATGCAGCCCGCCGCTCAATCCTGGCACCCCCGGAAACAATCGCAAAACGCGCCTGGGCAGTTTCTGGGAGGGTACCCAAAACGTGAGCGACGACGTCGACCGGCTGTCGACAATTCAGGGCTCGAATCCCACTTCACCGACACGATCTACACTAGATGCCGATACGCACTCTTCCGTAGATCCGACTTGGAATGCTGGACTTGCAATCACATCTACTTCCGCGCCTCTGCCACAGCAGTCGCCCGAGGATCACCCAGAAGAGGATTACTTCACCGCATCCAGCTCCCGCGCAAACACCGTTGACACTGACCCTCGCAGCATCGAAGTACCTAGCGCATGGCAAGAATATGTCAACGTCCAGCGGGATAGCGAACCTCTCGATATGCATGTGGCAACCACGCCAGCCTTGCCACGTAGAATATGTCTCACTCGTCAGACGTCTTCCCCCTTACCAATCACCATGTTTTCTGAAAGGAAATTTCCTGGTGGAAGGTCTGTCTCTGAGACGATCAGCAGCTACAGACAAGGCCGTGCCGCAAAGGAGGAGCAAATGTACTTGGAGCTGGGATATCTTGCTCCCCCGAATCCTCCAGATGAACTTGAACGAAGACGTGCGCTCTACAAGTAAGTGTACTTGTTGGATGCGAACGAGACACTCTTCAACATATTGACGAGTAACGATCAGGTTCAATATTTGGAATACTGCGCCTGACATCAATTTTGATCGTATTGCCCACTTGGTCAAGCTCGTGTTCAACACAAAGACCGTCTATATCTCCCTCGTCGACGGCACAGAGCAGTATGCCTTCAACCCCAGACACAGTGGTATTTTACTCACCATTGAACCATAGATGGTTTAAATCACAATGTATGTGTTCCGATCTCACCTACCACCTTACCAGCTACCCATTAATGTAGCAGGCGGTGCACCGCTTGCGCGCTGCCCTCGCTTGACTTCATTCTGCGCTCACAGCATTCTGCAGCGGTGAGATTCCGTGCGCCATCGCCTTATGCCATCTTGATATTCTTCAGCGGTGACGAACCTACTGTCGTATTGGACACGTCGGTAGATTGGCGCTTCGCGAAAAACGTACGCGAGGGTGTTCTTCCATGCCTCTGCATACTTATGGCTGTCTAGCCTTTTGTAACAGGAAGTCCCCACGCTCAATTTTATGCGGGTGCGCCATTGCGAACACAGGAAGGATACAATATTGGCAGGTAATGCATATATAAACATCCTGCTGCAGATAGCTAATGTAATGGTAGCCTGGCCCTCATAGATGATTCTCCTAGGCAAGATTTTTCACCTCGTCAACGGCATACACTCAAGGAATTTGCGGTGGGCAACAGATCCGACACTTTCTGCGGTACTGACTAGTCTCAAGGCTGTCGTCATGCGTGAGATGGAGTTATGGAGGGACAAGGTTTGTCGTCACCCAACGTTTGGTGTTTTAAATCACGTTTTCCGTAGATCCAACTTCGCATACGAGACAAGATTCAGACATCCGTAAGGCTTCTCACTGTGTACCAGGGTACATTTGTAACGCGCTCTTAGATGGAACAATTCAGCAGAGAATGTCTCGAGATCGACCAACAGGAGTCGGATAATGTCGACATGTACGCCGCGGCATCCATGGACAGGGTATATGACCGTGCGGCCAAACTTGTGAAACGCACGTTGGATGTCGAGGAAGTCCTGGTCATGGATGTCTCGCACTGTGAAGTACTTGAAACGCTTAGTGCGGAAGCGACTGTGTCGGTGGCAATGCACCATGGCAACTCTCAGACTCGCGCGACTTCACGGACACTAACTGCGGACGAGCAAAGCAAACTCAATGCGTTCTTTGAGCAGTTCCCAGACGGCAAGATCTCGGAAGGCATCTTGCCTGTTTGCTTTCGCCCATTCATACCGACCCACATACAGTATGCTTTGAGTTAGTGACCCGAGTTTTCTCGCTCAGTTACCGGCTCATCGTAAAACAGTGGTTCCTGTATTCAATATCGATAAACGACCGTTCGCGTTGATCTGCGCTTACAATGCCTCCGATCCATCGCGACGTTTTGTAAGTAACAGACATCCATTTACCGTATATCATTTCGTTTACATCTTACTGTAGTTGGAAGGACATGAACTATCTTATCTGCGTGCCATCGGTACTGTTCTACGTGTGTATGTGAACGTATCTAATATTATACAGGCGTCATTATTCTTTCTGCTGTACTGAAGCGACGCATGATGCTTGCAGATCAGGCCAAGAGTCTGTTTATATCAAAGTAAGCCACCCGTTTAGTCTCGTCTAGGAAAATCTCACAGGCAGTCAGTATATCCCACGAACTGCGCACACCACTTCATGGGGCAAGTTATAGCTTTTCCTCTCGCGTGGTATACAGACTGAATGGTCGGTATAGATATTGGCAGCTGCCGAGTTACTGGCTGACACCACGTTGAACCACGGTCAAACCTCATTTTTGCACACTGTTCAGGCTTGCGGAACATCACTTGTCGAAACAGTAAATCATGTGCTGGACTTCACAAAACTCAGCGGGAACGTGAAATCGGGGGGCGTAGATAATGCTATCACGCGGGCGAGGTATGGCATCCATCCTCGAATGCTTGGGGTTGAAGCTTATGTAACGATTTTCAGAGTCGACCTGGAACAACTTGTGGAGGAAGCGATCGATGGTTCGTGGATAGGCTATTGCGCGCGCAATTCGTCTAGGGGCTCTGAGATAGGTAGTGTATATGCACCCAATCTGAATCAGCGGGCCCCAAGTATCATGACCGCTCCCGAGTCTTCGCAAAATGTCGAGATCGTGGTCGACATTGATCATCGCGAGAAAGTAAGTTTACCCGAAGCAATTTTTGGCGTGTCTCTTCTGAGAGGGCTGCTACACTAGGGATGGATAGTAAAGTGCGACAAGGGCGGCATACGCCGAGTGTTGATGAATTTGTTCGGGAATAGCCTCAAGTTCACATCGGTAAGAGGATTATCATATATTTATACCTTTGTTTAATTATCGATATACAGAATGGCTACATTCACGTGTCGTTGAAACAGCTCTCCACACCTGAGGATACGCTGGACGATATGGTCAAGATTGAGCTTTGCGTGAGCGATACGGGAAAAGGTATCAGTTCAAATTTCCTCAAGGTTTGTTTGTTGCTTGAGAGGACAAGAATATGTTGCTCATGCTCCATGATTAGAATCACCTTTTCCATCCGTTTTCGCAAGAAAACCCTCTGCAAGCTGGGACAGGACTGGGACTTGCGATTGTGAATAGCATTGTCCGATCTCCGAGTGTCGCAGGTAAAGTGGAGGTTGTCAGCGAAGAGAGCGTGGGCACGGATATCAAGGTGGTTTTCGAGGCTGAGGTGCTAAACGAGGACTCGAGCAACGTTCAAAATCCCTTTTTCTTTGACAAGCAGACACGACCACCGGTGATTTCCTTCCTTGGTTTCAAGAAACGAGGTCGTGGCGCTCAGCTTCTCAATGAGGTTCTCCGAAAATATCTCATTACTTGGTGGGGATTCACGCCTCAGCGAGAGGGCGCCGAGCTCGGTGATATCGTCATTCTCAACGAGGATCCATCGCCTATCGTCACTGCCCTCGAGAAGACAGATAATCACCGCTCCTTTATTATCCTTTCTTCCAGTAGGGGAAGCCCGCGTATAATGGGTATTTGCAATGCGTACGAGAACAGTGGTGGATTTTGTCGAATCGTACACAAGCCCGGGGGACCTTTTAGACTCCGGACCGCTATGAAGCAGCTCCTTCGAGCAAGACAGAGGCGACAACACCGGATGCCCAGTTTCACATCAGGTATGAGTTCGGAAGACAGCGTCTCTCTTTATTCGACCATTTTCGCAAACGATTTTCTGGAACCTCCCGGGCCTCCTGAGCAGCATTCGCTCGAGAGCATAAGCAGTTGGCAAGATCAGTCGGCGTTTCTATCCACAGGTACTTCTGGAATTACGGTGTCCATATCTCCGGATTCCGAAAAGGACATGGACTTCCGGCCCACCGATAACGACCAAACAATGACAATGTCGAACATCGACGACTCAACACTCTTGGTTGGGGACGGTGGAACACTTCTCAGAGCGTCGGTTGGATCTGTTGAGCTGGTCAAACGACATCGGAAAGTATTGGTGGTGGAGGATAATACTGTCCTTCGTAATTTGCTGTGAGTGACCCTTGCCTTGGGTCGCGCTTCAAGCTTTGCTGACTTGCGCATGCTAGTGCCAAGTGGCTGACCAAAAAGGTATGCTACGTGGAAATTGGCAAATATTTTTTCTCATCTCCTGAAAGGGCTTCGAATACCGTGAGGCAGGGAATGGCCGACAGGGAGTTGAAATCTTCCAGGCCGAAGGACCATTCGAGTAGGGGCTGATTTTCCTCGCTGGATGCATTGTCTTACATGAGCCTAGCGTGGTACTGCTTGATCTATCGATGCCAGTCCTCGATGGTAAGCTACTTGCTTCGGCGGACTGGAGGTACTGATTCCCCAATAGGAGTCGGTGCTACCGTTGAGATTCGGCAGATTGAGCATGCTCGCTCAAGCAAGCATTCGACTATAATTCTTGCGTTAACAGGCATGTCCTCACTCGAAGATAAGCGGAAAGCATTCGAAGCTGGAATGGATGGATAGTGCGTGCCTCCCCAACGACGAGAACTGGACGAATACTGATCCAATCTGTAGTCTGGTCAAACCTGTGGCATTCAAAACATTAGATGACATGTTTCGCAAACTGGGACTCACATGCCAGTAAGACACCCATCACATCTGCAACGTATAGACAACACCCTCGCACGATCGGACATTGACAGATTCCATCACCCGTTGAACTTTTTTTTTTTTTCCTTTTGGAGGACCTACCTGGATGCCCAACATCATTTGATCTACTGTACCCTTTTCATGGACTAGTCATCTCTCGCGTCTCCATTGCAATGTCTCATGTTTTATCATGCTTTCCTTGTTATACCATAGCTAGCTACGCTCTCTCGTAGACGCCTAATTTTATCATCCTGCATCATGTTTTCCGCTATTCGTACTCCACATGTATTCGCTAGTTAATATAGCCTCAATTTTGGCACGAAAAGTGAGACAGTGAATCTATGGTTGCCTGGAAGCAGTTACATCTTTTTAAATGACGTACAGATCTACGTGAGAGAAAATACAATGGCCGAATGAACGACACCATTTACATCGTCTAAACGTACGCCCACTTGCCCAAGCCTTCCACCCATCTTCTGAGTTCTGCTTTGGGCGTGCTGGCAAACGTTGTTTCCGGCGTGGAGGACCCCTGCGTGGGCGGTGTGGGCAGATCGGTCGCGGGTGGTCGGGAAAGTATCCCGAGCCCAGGGCCACCTACTTCGGTGAGGTATGTTCTAAACGTCTCCGAGGTAAACTGTTCCGATTCCAGGGCAGCGATCAAAGACGTCATTTTGGACGACGCAAAGTCTGAAACAAGGCCGTTAGGCTTTGTGCACTAAACAACAGGACGGGGAACGGACCCTCTGGTATCAGCGTCACGGCGCAACCACCACCACCCGCGCCCGTCAGCTTCGTAGCGAGCCTGTACGGATCAGCTCCCGTGATGCGTCGCACGGCCTCCAAGGACGGATGTGAGACGTGGAGCCGTTCGAGGAGTCGATGATTTTCGTCAACGAGAAGCTATAGGCGAGGGAATCAGATGTGGCGGGTACGCACGCCGACGGACGCACCGCCAAATTCTCCTTGCTCTCTGATCCCGAAAGTACGCTGCTCGCCTTTTCGACCACCGTCTGAATGTCATTGAGTACCTTGCCGACTCGTTCGGGGTCTTCTGCTTTTTGCTTGCCGACGCTGCCGACGAGCTCTTTCGTGTTTCGGGGCACGCGGGTGTCGGTCAGTAGGAAGCGGTGGGAGGTGAACCTGGGGTTGAGTGAGCGACGCCGTCTGTCCAACGAGGGATGGTAGACGTACCCTGGGATGGAAACCATTCCTCCTTCCTTGCCCTCTGCGGGAATGGATTTCGTATACAACAATCCGCCACCATAGACGGCAACCGAATTGTCGACGCCACTGGGGTTTCCGTGCAAGATTTTTTCGGACAGGAACGCATAGACATTGACGGCGTCCGCGAGGGGTTTTGCGAGTCTATTCGGTGCTTGAAGCGAGGAATCGGATGGCGGGGCAATGCGACCGGTAATAAGCATGAGAGCAGTAGTCGTACACACTGAAAAGGCAGCAGAAGAACCAAGCCCAGCACCTACTGGCAGCGTAGCGCGAATGGTCAATGTCAACGACGGTCTACACGTGGAAGGCGTCAATGAGTGCATTCTCAACGAGGCCGAGACCGCACCTGATCGAGCTGGAAAACACCATGTAGAGATAGAGGAATGCAAGACTCGCCTGGCGTGCATGGGACGTCAGTGCCTCTGGGAGCACAGTGCGAGAAATTTCTTCGAGAAACTCGACATCGAGAGGCACTTCACTAGAATGAGATGGGGCTGGTCGCAAAAAGGATGAATGAGCACGAGACAGGAAGATGCGCTCGGCGACGAACCAGGAACGGTTTGCCAAGGCAGGCTGTCTATGTCCCACTCGTACCTGAACCCGCCCTTGTCGTCGCTGGCATCAATGTCTACGAAATGCACACCAACGGTACGAGCGGAAGTGCCGGTACGCGGTGTAGCGATAGCATAGCAACGGAGAGAGACGGAAGCCGCCAGGGCAGGTACGCCGTATACGACGGCGTGCTCTCCAAACAAGATGACCTTGCCGGGCGAGGAGACGACCCATTGTGTCTCGTATGGCTGTAGATTGTTGCGGTCGCCTTGGCTAGCCTGAGCGGCCAATTTCGCAACAGCTTCCCCAATGGTGGTGTGTACCCTCTCGGTACCACAGGGCGTTTGACGGATGGCGCCGGCATCGATGAGTGCACGCTCAAGATCGTCGAGCAGATCTGCAGAATCTTCGATTCCGACGCAGAGGCGGATGAGATCTTCTGGAAGACCGCGCGCTGCGCGTGTGGCCACAGGGATAGAGGCGTGTCTAATGAAATTTGCTCACGTGGTGTAAAAGCGATAAGGAAGAGGACGTACGACATGGCACAGGGCATGCTGATCAACGAATTAACGCAACCAAAACTGACGCTGACGGCCCAGAGACGTGTACCGGCGACGATACGTTCGCTGACGTCCTTGTCGCCCGTCGTAAAGCTGAGGACGGCACCATGGCCAATGGAGATGCGTTCGTGGACATCTCGATTGGGATGATTCGGGAGGCCTGGATAAAAGGTGGGGAATCCGAGGGAATCGAGGTAGTTTGCGACGAGGGTTGCAGTTCGTGATTGCTGGGACAGACGAAGGGAGAGTGTTTTTGTTCCTCGAAGGAGAAGGAAGGAATCAAAAGGGGTGAGGGCGTTTCCAGTCGCATTGATGGTAAAGGCGATGTTCTGAATGGAGATGAACAACAAGGGGGGAGATGATGGCGAGTGAGGTTACCTTTGCAATGTCATCCCTGTTGCAAGTGATGACGCCGGCCATGAGGTCGTGATGGCCGGAGAGGTATTTCGTGGCACTGTCGTAGACAATGTCGGCGCCATGCTCGAGGGGACGCTGGAGCGCGGGGCTCATCATGGTGTTATCGACAACGACGAGGGCGTCGGGACAGCGTTCCTTGACGTCCTTTGCGATGCTGGCGAGATCGACGATCTTGAGGAGGGGGTTGGTGGGGGATTCGAGGAGGACCATGGCTATGTTGTTGGTAGGTAGGAGAAGCGGTGTGAGAGTGGACGGGTCCGTGGTATCGACGTGGTGTACGGCGATGCCCTGATGAGTCTGTAGGTAGGAGAGGAGACGGTTTGTACCGCCGTAGAGGTCGTCGCCTGCGATGATGGTGTCACCGGGTTTGAGGAGACGGAGGATGGTGTCGAGAGCGGCCATGCCAGATGAGACAGCGAAAGCATGGGCGGCAGAGGATATCTTTGCAATGTGATGCTCTAGAAAGAATGAGGCAAGAAACGACAAGGGGCGAGAGGACAGACCGAGATGGGTGCGGGTGGGGTTACCGCTGCGGGAGTAATCGTACTCGCCACTGAGGCCCTTGAAGGTGGCTGTCTGGTAAATCGGGACGGAGGAAGCGCCGTATTGATCCTTTTGGTCTGGATTTTCGACGGTCGCGCAGAGGGTAGAGAACCGGTAAGGTTTCCGAGGTCTGTAGGGTGAGTCTGGCTCTGGCGTTGGGAGGTCCATCTTGGAGGGAGGAGGAGGAGGAGGAGGAGGAGGAGGTCGGCAAGGATGATATCTTGATCGCACCATTTCATCACGTGATACCGCCATCCCCATGCCCAGAACCAAGACGCGTCGTCCAGCCCAAGACAAGGCGGTTGGCCCGGATATCATCGCAAAACGTACACAAAGACATCTCGACGAGCTCGAGGTATGTATTCATCCTGGATCATACCTTGACTCAGTGGCACACAGCGCACAAACTATGCCCTCCTCAACGACCCCGACTCCGACCCCGAGGCATCTTCGCATCCGAAATCAAAGTTTCGGGCCAGACAGACGGTCATTTCCGACAAACGAGCCTTCCCGACGGTCCATACTGCCAAAAAGAAAAAGTCGACCATGAACGTGCGCACCGCGGTCCTGTATCGGAAAGGACTCGCTGCTCTCATCGACGAAAGTGTGCGTGACTCGTCGCTCCCACGAATGCCAGTCCTGACCACCCACCAGGGTATTGCGTCTCTCCCACCCTCGCAATCGTCGTATCTGACCGCTGCTGCCCCTCCCCCTGGGGTTGCACGGCGAGCGATGTGCTCCGTGTGCGGATACAAGGGGGCTTACCAGTGCAAAAAGTGTGGCATGTCCTATTGCGATCTCCGGTGTAGAGACGTCCACACGGAGACGCGATGTCTTACTTAGGATAATTTTTGTTGGCGTGAAAAAAAAAAAACCTCTCTTCTTCCCTACCATCATGTGTCCCCACCACAACGCAGACATCCTCCCCGCTCAACCCGATAACATGGTCTCTGTGGATATCTCCCGCCCCGTCACCAACGGCCACACCAACGGGATCAACGGCCGTGATGCTCACCCACGAAACCCCTATGCACCCCGTGCATCCGATTTCTTAAACAACATCTCAAACTTCAAGATCATCGAGAGTACCCTCAGAGGTCTGTCGTATCTTTTCCTCCCGCTCCAATAAACCGACGGCCCGATCTCTTTTTTTTTCCAAGAGGGTGAACAATTTGCCAACGCCTTCTTCGATACCAAGACAAAGATCGCCATCGCAAAGGCACTCGACGCCTTTGGCGTAGAGTACATCGAACTCACATCCCCCGCCGCCTCCGAGCAATCCCGTATCGATTGTCAAGCCATTTGCGAGCTCGGCCTCAAGGCCAAGATCCTCACCCACATCCGATGTCACATGGATGACGCCCGCATCGCCGTCGAGACCGGTCCGTCCTTTTCCCATCCCACTCACACACCGCTTTGATCCCGCTCACAGGCGTCGACGGCGTCGATGTTGTCATTGGCACTTCTTCCTTCCTCCGCGAGTTCTCGCACGGAAAGGACATGGCTTACATCACCAAGACCGCTATCGAGGTCATTACCTTTGTCAAGTCCAAGGGCATCGAAGTCCGATTTTCCTCCGAAGACTCTTTTCGCTCCGATCTCGTCGACCTCCTTTCCATATACCAAACCGTAGACAAGATCGGCGTTAACCGTGTCGGCATTGCAGACACCGTCGGTTGTGCCAACCCAAGACAAGTTTACGAGCTTGTCCGCACCCTGAGAGGCGTCGTCGGCTGTGACATTGAGATCCATCTTCACAACGATACCGGAATGGGTATGTCTTGTCCTTTTTGTTGCCATCCTCTGTCACTCATGCCCGGAAGCCATCGCCAACGCGTACACTGCCCTCGAAGCAGGCGCTACCCACATCGATACATGTGAGTCTTTGAAACGATTTATCGTCCCTTTCCTCACCTTCCGTAGCCATCCTCGGGATCGGTGAGCGAGTTGGCATCACTCCTCTCGGTGGCCTTGTTGCTTGTCTCTACGCCGCCAATCCCGAGTACGTCAAGTCCAAGTATAACCTCCCCATGCTTCGTGAGATCGAGAACCTCGTCGCCGAAGCCGTAGAAGTCAACGTACCCTTCATGAATCCTATCACGTGCGTACCCTCCCTTCGCTCGAGATCCATCTCAGACTACTCAGTGGTTACTGTGCCTTTACGCACAAGGCTGGTATACACGCCAAGGCGATCCTCAACAACCCCAGCACCTATGAAATCTTGAAGCCCGAAGACTTTGGCTTGACTCGATACGTCTCTATTGGGTAGGTCATCGGATGATGCCCGCATATGACCTTCTGAGCGCCATCCCAGCCACCGACTCACTGGTTGGAATGCTGTAAAGAGCCGCGTTGAACAGCTAGGCCTCCAGCTTACGGATGACGAGGTATGGTTCAACTACTGGCCCGATCTCATGTCCAATTCATCTATCGTAGATCAAGGATGCCACGGCCAAGATCAAGGAACTCGCAGACGTACGCACACAATCCATGGACGACGTCGATTCCCTCCTTCGTGTATATCACTCTGGCATCCAGAGCGGCGAGCTCGCTGTAGGACAAAAGGAGGCACTCGATCGTTTGCTCAAGAAGCACCGCGAGCAGTCACCATCCACTGAGAGGGCCCCTGGTGTCGCTCTGACAGCGTGAATGGTCTTTCCCTCTGATGCTTGTACCTCGTGGCTCGGTGGAAGCTGCGCTTCCACTAAAACACAAAAGCGACACGGGAATCGCACATATTTAACCAGTATGTCAGAGTCGATCTGTAAAATGTATATATTCGTTGTTTTATTGCAGTAACTCTGCATCTGCCAGCGTCCAGGTCTTCATTACACCCAGCCAAACATTGGATGTGACAAGTGTTCAATCTCTACCATTTTGAAAAAAAACTACTTGCCTAGTCTGCTTCTACGTTGCATGACTCAAGGTACTTGGGTACCAAGACCGGACCTCATCGATGGCACCGGTTAGTATGACATACAGGATTCGCTACTGAAGATGAGGCAACATGAACAATATCATGAGAACGACACACAGTGACAGGATGCTTCTTTAGAAACATATACGATAACTCGCATACCGCCCACTCGTCTCGCTTGCACGCGTAATTTTGACTACTTGTCCACGTCGAAGGCCATAATACCGGGCGACGGGATCTGCCAACTGAATGCGAGGAAGTTGCGTTTCTTTCAGTCGGCTGTATCACGGCGACATCAACATACAAATAGCCAATGGAAGACGGAACCCACTATTTTTGGAGCAATAGCTGCTTTTCGTCTGGTGTGAGGACTTCATGTCGTGGAACCAGTGTGTGATGAGTGATGTTGACGAGTAGATCTGCCTCGGAGAACTCTTCTAGCCGGTACTGTTGGGACATGGCCGCAATGACCTGGGTGTCAAGATCAAACTCGGCGACCAGAAGCGTAGACCCTAGAAAATCACTTTTCTTGCAGAAGGCGTCATGTTACCCGGAAAGATGATGATCCCCCGTTGTATGGACTTTTCCTCGAGAATACCGAGTAGCCTTGGAGCCAGGTAAGTGTCTGACCAAGATGACGTGAAATGGCGCGTACTTTCGCATCGTTTTGACACCAACGCTCCTTTCATCGGAAAAAAATATAAATATCTGGTCACCTGGATTTTCTTGCGAGTTGGTAAAGAAATTGAGTTGATTTCGGCTGTCGGTTCTGTGAGCTCCTGTCTGGTACAATCGCCTTGGACGACGACGCACTCTACGCTCCCGCCGCTGTTTGCATAGTGTCCCCTGAAGGAAGCAAGATCCATATTGATTTCTTCGTCAGAGACTTGGTAACCCTAGTCCAATTTTCGGGTGAGATTTCTGCACGGCACAGATATCAAGTCGACGGACTCTGTCCTTGACGAGTTCGTGTACCGTCCGGTTGACTTTCCATAGTTTTGCAGTCTCGTCCTCTGACATGGTTGGTGCGTAGGTGCCGTTCAAACTCAGACTGTGCTCAGCATTGCATGGCACCACCACCACCGACGACGATCACGAATGGCGCCAACCCCACACCGCCCACGATACCGCTCTCGAATCCGTTGATGGTGCGTCGTCGCCGTGGGTGATCTCGGCGCGTGTTAAACACCACGGTTTGCAGACCAAGTTCAAGCCGGCCAAAATCTTCAAGGGCGCCGTAGAGCCCACACCACCTCCAACCCCCGGCAGCAACTCGAGGGTGAACACTGGTCCGCGACACATCACTGCTATCACGTTTGATGACAGGGGTGATCAAGTCCTGACAGCATCCGAAGATGAGACATTTCGGTTATACAGCTGTAAGACGGGCAAGCAAGTCATCGTTTTGAACTCGCTCGCGATGCCCTGTTAACTAGTGTGGCACGTAGACACTTGAAAACGCTGTATTCGAAAAAGTACGGGGTCGATCTCCCGCGGTTTACCCACAAGAACACGACCGTCGTACATGCCTCCACCAAGGAAGACGACACCATTCGGTACCACTCGTTGCACGATAACAAGTACTTGCAGTATTTCAAGGGTCACAAACAACGCGTAATATCACTCGAAGTGTCACCCGTGGACGACGGATTCATGTCCGGCTCCATGGACAAGACAGTTCGCCTCTGGGACCTTCGCGTGCCCACTTGCCGTGGTCTCCTCAACCTCCCTGCCGCTCCGGTGATCGCGTACGACACGTCCGGAATCGTCTTTGCTGTCGCTGTCAATCTCTATTCACGCATTCTTTTATACGACCAAGCGAACTACGACAAGGCACCTTTTCTGACTATCGCGCTCGAGGATCCGACCTTGTCTCTCATCAGTTACCCTCCTCGTCCCATCTACATGACCTCGCTCGCCTTCTCCTCGAATGGCAAGTACATCTTGGTAGGTTGCTCGGGCGATGCGCATTACGTCGTGGATGCATTTGAGGGCCATCTCCTCGCCAAGTTGGAGGGCCGGATCGGACTCGAACGGAGACGCATGGACACGCCGCAAAGCATAGACCCCGTTCGAGGCAACAGCGGAGAGGAGGTCTCATGGACGCCGGATAGCAAGTACGTCATAAGTGGGGGCCTCGACGGACGGATCTCCGTTTGGGACGTGCAGAACCTACCTGCGCGGTCGGGTCAGGTCGATCTCAAGATCCCACCATTGCGTCTGCAACCTCTGGCAAGCTTGGATGGACATCCGGGTCCTTCTAGATGCGTACGTTTTAATCCCCGGTTGGCAATGATGGTTACTGCCGGCGCTGAGCTCGTATGTGCTTCACTACATGTATCCATCTACCTGAAGCTCATCTTTCTCAGGCTTTTTGGTTACCAGACCAGTCAGCAGACAATGAGGAGGTGGCAAAGGAGTTGCTTCGCAAAAAGTAATAACTACAATTTACCTTGTACTGTATAAAACTCGTCAAAGCGTTGTATGCTCATCAACTGTGTGCACCGATATCATATTGATTGATGCATGTTTACGATCGTACATTCAAGGCATGTGAACAAAGCATGAATCGACCCAGCGAGTAGTTGAGAATCGAGAAAGACAGGAGGTGATCAGGAAGTAGCATTAGTAACCAGCTTTGCAAGCGAGATCTCGTTCGTCTCAACATTGGTGGAAAAGTAAACATTTTTGAGGAAAACGTCTCCTACCTAGAACATCTCATCAGCGACCTCATCAAAAGTGTAGACACCAAGGACTGCTTACCAGCCACTCTGTGGCAGCCCCAATCAGCTGAGGTTGGATTCCAGCTGTGCACGTGCCTGTGGGGTCATTGATATTGACAGGCAATACCGCAAGATCTCTCGGATCGATCACAAACGTGGCATTCCCAAAAGAAAAGGCGAGGCTGGCCTGTGTCGTACAGGGGATCGTGCATTGTTGACCATCACATGCGCCACCGAGGCTCTGCATCACTGTTGCGGCGTCCGAAGGGGGTGCAAGAATAAGAGTAGTGCCAGTGTCAAGGATGGCGGTGCGCCCAGTAAGATCTGTGCTAGCACCGTTTACCGTGATGGCGTCAATGGCACCTTCCCAGAATCCCTCCATGTTGACGTTGGGAATAGTGACGAGGGAGCTAGCAACAAACTTTGTGGGATCAAGGCCACCAAAGGTGATTTCTCCGTCATTGAGCTGATCAGCGAGACGTGGAATCTTGAACGAGGTGATTGGTGCTTGAATGAGCTCATTGGCCGCCAGAGATTCCACTGGAGTGAGCACTTTTTCCTGGGACAATTTCTGGATGGATTAGACGTGAACCATATGAATATGCAGATACAACAAGATTGGCTGACCGACTGAGCAAGTCCCATGAGACCATCGAAAGGGATGTTGTCTGCAGAAAATTGAACCGACTCTGCAGTCGCAATACCGAACGTATGATTTTTTAACACCAAGCCTGCGATATTCACGTCGTCTTGACAAAGGAGACCCTGGACCGCTCCTGAACCATACGTGACGGCGAACTGTTCGTCGCTTAGCGTAAATGAACTGGAACTTTGTGTGCCCAGAGTGGTATGGTTTCCCTAGAACGGTTTCAATACCTTTTAAACGTAGACGGAGGCTCATCAACTCACACAAGCTTGACAATTCTCACCAGCAACCCCTTCGCTGGTTTTAGCGAGCGTGTCACGGTAAGAATTAAGATCTTACAGAAATCGGCGCTGCCTGAATCCATCAGTAGCTGGAAATCTTGTGCAGGTGTCCCGATTTGTACGACAGCGAGGTATGCAACATCGTTGGCTCTGCCGTCCATCAATATCAAATAGGAATCCGTCTTGAGTTATAAAAAGCATGCACTCACTCGATGTTCAATCCAAGAGAATCGTTTGCAGTAGGTGGCTTGGCGAGCGTCACACCACCATCCATCGCCGCCTGGATGTCGAGGGACGAAACATCCGAACTGGTACTATTCCTTGTTGAGTTTCCCGTACCCCTAGTACCATTTCCCTCATTGGCAGCACCAGTCGAGTCCGACCTGTGATGCCTTCTGCTGAAGTGAGAGCCCTGTATTGCACCTGCCATTCCAAAACGCGATCCAGGTCCACTCTCAGCCAGATACAACCTCTTGTGCAACTCTGAGCGAAGAACATGATCTGATGGCTCCTCACGGCCCGTCATACGAGCGAGACGCTTGGAGCCACGGTTGATGTGTTGTTGCAGAAGCTGTTAGACCGTCAGAGAAATGTGAACGGTGAGGGGTCAGAGCTTGGATAGCACTTACAACCTGAGGGTGAAGGTCATCTGCACGGGGTACGTGAAGACGCTTAAGGGACATAGTGATCATTCCAGGTTCGCTTTGGAACTGACGCCGTGCACGGGTTGGAACGGCGTCTGCTGGAATAAAATTTAGCAAGCATGCAAAAAAAAACAAAGCGAATGTTGATGGTCTCATGATCGATCAGAACGAGAGTAAGACGATAATAGAGGTCGAAAGCGAAAGCGAAGTCGACTAGCGACAATAGGCTGGATGTGAGATGAAAAAAAGGAGTCGACTAGCGACAGAAAAGTGATCGCGGTCGTAAAGGCGCCTGGCCTGGTCAATGTACAAGGAGGGAACAGAGCGACTGCGGGAATGCATATCATCACATTGCTTTGCTTTATATTTCGGTCCATGATTAACACGGAACTACATCCTGATGGGCATGCTATGAGATTATGTAAGTTGCTGTGGGAGTGGGTAACATGGCGATGTAGGTTACCTTGTCGACATGATTTTAAACAGCGCATTGAACAAAGCTCGGGCATCCAGTGTGGGTTCCCTTCCTCCATTGAGATTCCTCCAATGTGAATTCACAGAATTGGTAGGTGTTGCATAGAAACAGGTATCATGTGAAAAACTTGAGCGCGTCCAATCGATTGTGGTGAGAAGAGCACTGTGAATATCATAGACACATAAAGACACTGGCTAGATGCTCATCAGAGGCGAACGATCCTCAAATCAGTTAGACGTGCCTCGCGCAACAAATGCCAATGGTCAGCTGAGAAAGACTACAGCTTTGCTGACATTTGGGAACGTGGCATCGTATGCTCACGCGCATTTGACCGGACGGCCTCCAAACAATCCTTGTACAGAAAGAGCTTGATCGTACCCCACACACCAGGTTTTGCCAAGGCCGACACCTCTTTTGCAAGCTTGGTAGCCTCCTTTAATACAATCTCAGTCCCCGACTCCACACTCGTTCCGCTACAATTTGCAAGGCGGTCCACGATGCCTGATGCATAAGCTTCAGTTGGTGTGAAGCGGTGGCCTTCAAGGGCAATACGTCGTCGAATGGTGGGGTTGGTTACCTTGGCATTCAGAATAGCAGCAAGCGATAGAGGCCAAGGTGCGCCAAAATGAACCTGAGAGTGATCAAGTCAGCACAGTCTTTGAAACATAGTCAACGACAGCAATGGATGGATATGGATACCTCATTCATGCATAACCACGCCCGCCTTCTGCTTCCGTCAGTCATTACCCGGTAGTCACAACAGAAGGCAAGCATAAAGCCACCAGCGAAGCAGTGACCATTTATGGCTGCAATGGTAGGGACTGTACAGGTAAACACCGGTGTTCACAGAAGGAGACGCGAAACGTACTGGGAAACGTCAGCAGTCGTGCATAGAGTGGATTTGCTGTGTCTGGAGGGCGAATTTGGGTGGTAATCAAAGGGTGGGAGAGATCAGTGTACAAACCAGAGAAGAAGACGGGACTGTTCTTGATGCTTTCATATACAAATCCGTTACTGAAGAATTTATCCTGATCGCGCTTCCCCACAATAATAAGAGCACCCTCCCCCATGTTAGACTCTGCGAAATGCTGACTATCTGAAAGGGAAGCAAGCCTATTGTTCGACCAGTGCTTTTCAACGATGTCCAATGCAGGTCGGAGTGCATCGTCAATGAGACGTGCAGTCAGCCTTGAGTCCTCTCCGTTATGCAATTCGATTATCCACAAGCCGTCCTGAGCTGTAAAAAGCGATCAACTGCATAAACTTGTGATAGAAGGAAGAGTCGCGTACGGTAAGTGACGGTGAGGATTGGCTGAGACACTGGCAGAGAAAGAGGGAAGTCAGGCATACTGAGCGAGTAGCGAGACCAGACAAAGTCAGCTAATGAATCGCGTAGCAGTAGTCTATCACATGACCAACATCGACAAACCTGCCCTAAATTTGGGCTTTCCTAGGGGACGTGGCCGGCTGCATTCACTTGTCTGCATGATGCGTTTTACTACGCGCGCCCTTGCTTTTGTGGTTCTCTTCGGTCTTGCCGTCTCTTCATGTACGTCTCCGTCTTACCCCACAAGATGGTTTGACAATGCCCATAGCACTAGTTGAGACGGCTGAGCCTGAAATTGTCGTCGAGGCGTCGTTCCCTGAGCAAAATCCCTTTGGTTGTATGTCTCCTGGAATATACCCTTGGCTTTTCTCTGAGGCATTTTCACAGACGTGGTCAATGGTGAACGTAACCAAATTTCCCTCCTGGTCGAAAATAAGAGCGAGCAGAACGTGACCCTCAACTCTGTCGGTGGTTCTTTCCATCACCCCGATAGCGGTATCCTAGTGAAGAATGTCCGTCCCTTCATTTCGTTGATTTAGCACCAAACGTCTACCTCTTGTCCAGACAGCGTCCGTCAAATACGGTGTCCCCTTACTGGAAAAGTCAAAACTCCAAATTCCTTACGCATTCTATTCCGAGTGAGCGATCCCTCTCGGATGTTTCTTGAAAATTAATGTGTATCGCTACAGGTTAAAAGTATATGCGATTTCCGTTCTGTCTATTTCCTACTGACATGAAATTTAGCCAGGAGAACTTCGTCTCAACATCTGGCTGGAGCATGCCGTGGATGTGAGTCTTGTATTGTTTGGTCCATAGTTGACCAACTTGCTCTTCTAGGACCTTAGCTTCCGTGTCACAGCGTTTGACTCTGTGGTGACGATCGTCGAACCTGAGGGTTCTTGGTTTGACCTCAAACTGTCAGTCTCTCTGTTGCTGCTATATTCCCCGCTTAATTTTCCTTGTGTCCAGAATTTCAACTTACTTGATCGTCGCCGCATTCCTCGGTGGAGCGTCCTATTTTATTTACCTCACCTACATCCCCACTGCAAAAGTCAAGAAGCCCAGGCGCGCCCGCCCTGAAGCCAGTGCGCCTACCAGTACAGTCACGGTTACTTCAACCGGGGCCAAATATGAGGAAGAGTGGATCCCCGAACACCATCTCAGGAAGCCAAAGGCAAGGAAACCGGTGGGTGTCAGCAGCGGAGAGGAGTTGAGTGGTGGCGAGACGAGCGGGACTGAGGGCAGACGACGCAAGGGCAAAAAATAAGGTCCTATAGCTCTATCTCTAAGTCGACCTGTTCTCTGTCCCCAGAGGATGCTTAATTTATAATGAACACCTGGGAGCGGAATCAATGCAGTAGGTATGCTGGTGACAGATGCAACAACCAAGTACTGCTGAAACTGCCATCAAATTCATTTAAACATCAATTTTCTTGTACCCTTTAACCTAGCTCACCAGGATGCTACTCAGATGACAGATCCTGAGGTACAAACTGACGTACTTTGTTTTCTAGAAGCATTTGAGCGTACTTTTCCGACAACCACCGACAGTTCTCGAGCGAGTTGACGCCTTCGTGTCGCTGACATTTGACAAGCTCATCTCGCACAAGGCGAGCTTCCATTGCTTTAATCCATGACTCGCGGATGAAATCCTCGCGTTCCTGGAGTTTCGCTACGTCCCGACGGACGAGGTAGATGCCGCAGAGGGACCAAATAGCGCGGTTCCGGTAATAATGATTAGTTTATAAAATGAGTAGCATAAAGCTACTGACCTCTGATCAGCTCAGCTCTGTCGTCGGACATTGTCGCAGCGAGTATGTAGGGTCAGAACGAGTGGAGCCCGGAAATTCGGATGGTGAACCCAGCTGTGTTTTGTTTTATTTGGTCAAGTACATCAGCAACTCCAAGAGTACGCTACTATCAGCATAACGAATGCAGTCCTTGTAGTGAATGGCTTGCTGAAACGACGTGAAGGTGCCAATTCCTAGACGCGGCGAAATCAGTAGAAGCATTCCATGTTCTTCGAATTATAGGTGCTTACCGAGGTGTCAATTCAACTTCTTACCCTCTCCGCGTTCCGACAGCTGCCTCAATTGCTCCGCATGCAATCTTCTCTCCCTTTCATCTTTTAGCCATTCTCGGGCGCAGTACGTGATAGTGCACACCACGATGCAAAGAGATAGCCAATAAATGATTCTCCTTAGTTGCAGCATCAGCTCGTCCGCTACTTTGTTCAGTAGTGGCATCAACTGCTCCATGAGGCTTTGCACTAGATCCTCTTCGCTGACGAACAGACCCATTGGAGGCACTGTCTCTCACTAGTATGCATGTCAGATTTGAGTATTGTCGCTAACAATTCGTGCATTTCGTACCTAGACACGGACCGAAAGTTGAAGGGCCTCTACCCTCCTACGTCGTGCGGTTCACTACAGGAGTTGGTGCTTGGGTGTTCATCAAGGCGTGAGAAGGGTTTAAACTCAGTACCTCGAGGATGTCTCGTGTCCTCATCGGTCCACCACATGCCAGTGATCCACATGGTATTGACATTCATCAAGCTGGTGAAATGTATAAAGCTGGTCTTTTGGAAAGTCCATTCATAGTGATGATGGTGGTAATGGAAATGGTACATTGATGTATGAGACTGGGGTACGGCAATCTCCGACCTCATATTGGGCTAACCAGAAAACCAACTCTCAGATCAGGTTCAAATAGCCAAATCCCACTGCTCTGCGCTGTTTTGGTGGCGGGAACCATTGTTGCATCGTATCTGAAGCCTTTGAGATAATCGCTAGCTACGTGTGAGCCTCATCCGTATCAAGTATATATATCACGGCGAGACCTCATCCGCACATGATAAGTTCGATCCATAGCCAGTTGCAACACGAGGCATGTAACTCCTTTGCTTTCAGTCAGCGGGAGTCAATTCCGTTAGCGTGATAGAATCATGCTTTGATGATCTTTGATAAGGACCGCTCAAATGTCGACTCAAGATCTTGTCCGGAACAGCCCCTTAACCAAGTCATCAGGACCCTGATAATCTCAGCAGTGGAGTTACGGTGGAGTTGAAGCGCAGGGGTGCCTTTTCAAGCCTATCGGCATTGATGCCGCTTTGATGGCGCCTGACGGTCATATTCACGAGAAACAGGGCCTAAACTCTCGGCGTCATACATAGGAGCCTGTGCTTCGGATCTCGTCCGTGGCCGCAAAAACGATCAAAGATATAAGTGGCCCTGACATTTGGGTGATAGAATGCTCATGCACAGTTGCCTTGTTGCCTGATTGGAGTGATTCCAAGTTTGATTGGGCCTTGGAAGCTCGGCATTTCTTCTGATATAAGATTCAATCAGAGGGAAAGAAATGGCCAGTACAAGTTAGGTATGTTCGTTTTATTTGTTTTATTCTACCCATAAATTGGCGGCTATAACCCCAATTCTCCTGCTTTCCCGGAAGGCCAGGGCTGCAAAAAGGAATTTCAAAGACCAGATAATTTATGTAGAGCGCATTCAAATTTTGTCGCAATTGTCCCAAAATCACTCGACAGACTTGGCACCAGGGTATCTTTGATAACATTCGGCATTCTGCAAGATGCGGCCACGATTAGTAAAGCGATTATCAAGCATATCAATATCTTCCTGGAGGTACGTCTTTGCAAGCATCCATCGAATCATATAATAACCGGTACGGCTCGCTCGTGGAATGTAGCTCGTATTTCGTTCCACTTTGCGGTATTTCGTGAATTACTCGACGAGCTATTCTATGCCCATAATAGTCCAACGTTTGTACCTTGGTGATACCGAACATAGCATTGACATACTGACCAGTTTTACAGGACGTGTATTCAACGATGAAGTAATGTTGTGGCGATATCGATGCACGTGCGGGAAATAAATGTCTTTGAAGTGGCTCATTTCGGTGGAAGAATGAGGTAAACCGATGAACTTTTACCTCCCGTTTGAATGCAAGGTCACGGGCCAGGGAGCCGATGTCAGCCTGGAACGCAACTTTGACGCGCCAATAGCTTTTTGAGACATTCGGGGATGTGTTTGAATCAGTTTGGAAAATGCGTCTCGGAATCATTGAAAGGCTGTCGTCTGTATTACATTTTAGTATGTCTTCGGTGCTTTTGTGGGCGCGCCAGCACGCTTTGATGTCCCGCGTTGTAGTACTAATACATGCATTAAATGCCCAGCCGTGTGTTTGCTCTGAGGCTAGAGCGGATTGTCGGTAATCGAAGAACAATCGTACGAATCATGCAGGGATAGATATACTGTGGGATACTCAACAAAACTTGAGGTTGCGTATAGTAGGGTCGGCGTCATGCTGCAGACTTTTGTGATTATCGGATAGTGAATTAATACTAATTCGATTAAGGAAGTATAAGCCGGACAATACACAGGTAACTGGATAACCTTACCATCGGCAAAGTCCCGCCCCCACGTTTCATCTCCAGGTGCACCAGGCGCCTATGAAGTGCAAGGAAAGACGTCGCGTTACAATAAGAGCTGGCAGCCACTGCTTCGTGCGATGGCAAGTAAAACATACGGTATTGCTTGAGGGATGTAGCGATGACAATTATTGCACTTGGTAGGCAAGAATGTGAGTGAGAGGGACGGCTGAAAATCAGACGGTTTCGGATGAGACGATGGGGGTGAGCTGATTTGCGTTGTACATGACCACGATCGAACAGCAAATAACAACCAAGGGGGAACTGGGGATGTGTTGCAGACAGATGGATGAAGAAGAGATGATGAGAGTAACCGGCGCAAAGGGATGGTCTACAGAGTGGAATAGATAACCTGTGATAATCTGGGCTACAGTTCATCTGGAACATTGATAGAAAAGTATGGATGGTGCAGGGCTTCTCGCACAGTTATCCGTTGGGCGGGATCAAAGGCAAGTAACCGCCGCACGAGATCCAAAAAGTGCTTGTTGATTTGGTCGTTGGGTGGTATAACCTCCTGCAAACATGGAATCAAACGAGTGAGGACAGGAAGGACAAGTGAAGAGTTACCATGAGTGACTTGGTTGCACGGACATCTTTCTTGCTTTGCCTCGAAGCCTTGGGCTTAGGCCAGTCGAGCCGTGGTCCCTCCTTGAAGAACTCGGGCTTCGACCGCGCTCCTGCCCGCACAAAGCGATCGGGCATCTTTCCCATGACTGCTTCCATCATGGCTAGATGCTCGAGATTATCGTGTGTTTGATAGAGTGCAACGCCGGTATAAAATTCGACAAGGATGCATCCTAATGAGTATGCATCACATGGGTATGACCACCCCAAACCTTTGTGATACAATGAGTAGAAGGATGAGCTTTACGGAAGAAACGCACCAAGAATGATTTCTGGTGCTCGATAGTGGCGTGTTGAAACAACCGTTGAGTGATACTCTTCCTCAAACGTCGCAGAACCAAAGTCTATGAGGCGAATGTCCGTGGATTGGAGCATCCGTTTCGTGCGTGGAGCGTTCCGCTACAGTGGAAATGCTATCATATCTAATTCGGCTGCCCAGGTGCGAGGATTGCTCACCTTTCCAGGCACCGGCACAACGGCAAGCCTGTAGTCATTGTGCACGAGTAAAATATTTTCCGGCTTGAGATCTGTGTGAATCAGGTGGAGATCATGCAGGACTAGGGATGCATACAAATGTGAGCTATACTCCAATGCACCAAAGTAACGACATACAAGCGACGCTTCCAAGAAGCTGCTTAGCGAAAGATTGAATGTGGTTCCTCGGAAACGGGGCAAATTCGTTTTCCTTTAGAAAGTCGTATATACACATGCCCAACAATTCGGAAACTAGGCAAATATGGTTTCGGTGGTCAAACCAGTGCAGCAGATGGATGCATTTACTGACGAGAAAGAGAAAGAGTACAACGTTAGTATTATGTAAGTCGCTGCAAATAGGTAGACCAACTTGGTATTTGCGGGGTCTCTCTCCTTGAGTTTCTGAAGGACACGTATCTCGATCTTGCTTGCATCACGGTACTTGGGGATGGCACGGATGATCTTGATCGCTACTCGGTTCTGCGTTTGAATATCGACTGCTTCTACCACTTTTCCAAAAGTGCCTTGACCGAGAAGGCGAACCGTGCGATCTGGGGCGAGAGATGGGTTGGAATGCGTGAATGGCGTCGATGGATGGTGACATACAACGATTATAAATTATGTCGTCTGGGACAATAATGTAATGGCCTTCCTTATCATCACAAGGAACGACGCCGTTGGATGGCTGACGATGGGTTAGCGGAGAGTTGATGAGTAAAGTGATTGTGAGGGAGAGTTACGTACGTCTGTGGCAGGCCCGCTGCCACTGACCCAAGACTTTGTGGAAGGTGCAGCAGGCTGGTGTTGAAGGGCAGTCGCAGTCTTCTTGACGATGGTCCCACGGGCTTCGTCGGCCTGGTCTCGCTTCCTCTTCTTTGACGCTGGCGCCACTAGCACTGCCGAGGAGGTGCTAGCGGAGAGAGCCTGGGCCTCTGCAGCAGCACGGGCCCTGGTCCTGATGGGAGCAGCATAACTTGGTGGTTGATAGGAAGCAGAGTATGGGTTGGTGTGAGTGGTCGCGGGAGATATAGTGGATGGTGGTGGAGTGTCCTCAATGACAATGACTTCGCGGACGCGGCCTTCGTTGTCGACCTCCTGTACCTCGCTGTAGCTAACGGTGTACTGGTGTGGTCTCTTACGCTTGCGGGAGACGACTGGGGGAGTAGGCATGATTGTGGGATTTGAGCGAGGTTGGGTGAGCGATGGGGGATGATACTGGTCTAATAATGGAGGGAGAGGCTGGCGATGTATAACGGCTTGCATTACTAGTTGAGATGATGGTGGTAGGAGACGAAGAGGGACGGCGCAAGAGCCAACGAGATTGAAAGCCAGCAGGCCAGCTCAACCTTGCCCGGCCTCTAAGAACGCAACACACAGGATCAAGTGCTGCTTGTTGGGCATTGTTTGGTCACTATAATCGGAATAAATTTTTTTATTCAGATCCTGTTCAAAATTTAGGTATATTTCTAAATATAGAAATTAAACTACTTTTTCGTAATGAAACGTGACTTGTCCGTGTTTGTTCGTCACGCGGGATGGTCACGGAAGAGTGCACTCACCGTGCTCGTCGTCCAGTCCGTCCGACAGACCAATCGCTCACCTAGCGCACGCCGTGCCAAACGGCCCCCACAACGCCCACCATGCGTGGCCTTCCGTTTCCCAGCAACGCTCTCTGCAACCACGAGACAACGAGCGAACATGGAACGCCCTTCAGCAACGTAGACGATATTCCGATTGATCCTGCCCTCGCAGGCGGTCCAGCCATCGACCCGGCCATAGCCGGTGACACAGGTAGTCATACATACAGTTCTCACCAGGTAAGCTTCCTCCATTCCGCACATATGTCACACCGCTCTGGCGGCAAACGCGTCGCGTGTTGTAATTAGTCTCGGACGTGGTTACCGTATGCAGTGCTCATCAATTCACCCCTAGCTGCATCATATCGTCGCCCACAATGAATACGCGCTCCCTCATCAGAGACGTTACTCTCAAGAACCACTTCAGTACCACCAGGGGCCCCAAGGTGATCCGTTCGCGCCTCTCCCACCCGCGGCTTATCTCCCGATCCCGGAAGCGGAATTTCCACGGGTCACCAAGCTGCAGAAACGAAAGAGAAAACCCAAACGTGAGGAGGAATGTGGATTTTGCCAGGGAAACGACTCCAAGAACAAGCTGGGCCATCACGAACTCATGGTTTCTTGTGAAGAGTGCGGACGGAGTGGTGCGTCTACCCTTGTTCCATCCCAAGGACATAAACTGATTCCGTTTTACAGGACATCCGAGCTGCATGGAGCTTGGCAAGGTGGCTGAGGTCGTCCGATCCTACCCTTGGAGATGTATCGAGTGTAAGATCTGCGAGATTTGCCAAGAAAAGGGGGACGACGTAAGTGTACCTATTCATTTCATGCGCTTTCAGTTCATATGCCAGCAGGCTAGGATATTATTTTGTGATTGTTGTGACCGAGGTATGCCACAATCGTACCGAGCCGCTCATTTGTTCACTGTTGATAGGTTGGCATATGGATTGCCTCCAGCCGCCGCTGGAGAAAGAACCGCCTGGTCAATGGCACTGTCCTCTCTGCCCCCCACTGCGCACAATTCCTCCCGATCTTGATCCCCCTCTAGCAAGGCAGGACTGTGCCACCAATACAGCTGATCCAGATGGATCAGCCAGTGCGCCACCAGCCGCAAACCCTGAGCTCGGTACCCAGATCGACGGTTCATCCACTGGCGGGTCATCCGATTCAGACTCGGACTCGGACTCAACGGTGGGCGCTCCGACGGCCCACCATCCTGAATTTATCAAAAAAAAGAGACCCGCTAAGCGCGCAACAGGGACTCATACTCCGCGCCCTGCAAAACGCATGCGCATCAAGGTGCGCTCACCTCCGGCGCCACTAATCGTACGGCTGCGACTCCCACCCAAGGGTAAAGGCAAGGAGCGCGAGGATGATGCAGAGCATAATATGTTCGAGGATCTCCTTGCACCCACAGAGAGGGACACTTCAAAGACAAATGTTGACAACTTGGATAGAACAAGGTATGAAAAGAGCAGACTCGCTGCTGAGGTGTGTGTGTGGTATCTTTACTCTGATCTTTACTGACCATAATTCTTAGGAGAAATTATATCCAGCTCCGGCTCCCCCACCTCTGGTTGCTGAAAACTCAGATGTACCAGTGGCTGGACCATCCTCACGCCCCCTTCGTTCCAGCGCTCTTCACCAATTATCCATACCTCCTTCATTACCACCTGCCTCACCAGGACCATCCACCCCCAGTCTCGTTCCCCCTACCCCAGGAACCTTTTCTCAAACCCCGAACACCCCCATAGTCCCTGACGAACACTCGGCGTTACGTATACGTAGCATCCGTTTTGGACCGTATGACATTCACCCTTGGTACGATGCCCCATTTCCGGAAGAGTATGCAAATATACCAGACGGGCGCCTGTGGATATGCGAATTCTGTTTGAAGTACATGCGAAGTCGCTTTGCATTTGGCCGACATCGAGTGAGCTATTGTATGAACGTGGAGTATACCTTTTGGCTAATGAACGATCGCAGATGAAGTGCAAAGCTCGTCATCCACCGGGTGATGAGATTTACCGAGACGGTTCCATTTCTATATTCGAGGTGGATGGACGCAAGAATAAAATATATTGCCAAAACCTTTGCCTTTTATCCAAGATGTTTCTTGACCACAAATCTCTTTTCTATGATGTTGAGCCATTCCTTTTCTACGTCATGACGGAGGTCGATGATATCGGGGCGCATTTCGTGGGTTACTTTAGCAAGGAGAAATGTTCCCCAAAACAATACAACGTAAGTTGTATTATGACACTCCCAGTACGGCAACGGCAGGGCTGGGGAAATTATCTCATCGATTTCAGTAAGTTTTAAACGCCTTGATCATGTGGTTTATTAACAGGATGTTGGCCCAGGTTATCTTCTTTCCAAGAAAGAGCAACGTGCAGGATCTCCTGAAAAGCCTCTCTCTGGACTCGGTGCTCTTGGCTACAAGAACTACTGGACGCTTGCACTTATGCGTTACCTTAGATCAGCACCCCCGAAGCCAACCTTTGAAGGTCAGCCGACTTTTGTTATGACAATGAATTGACAGTACATGCTCTGCGTTTACGACACAGATATTAGCAAAATCACGTCTATGACCATCGAAGACATTGTTACCACCCTCACGCAGCAAGACATGATTGCAGTGGATACTGCATACCCAAACCATGCTCGTCCGTCCCCTGGGCAGTCGATCAAGTTCCTGCGCAGCCGTAGGAATGGCATTGCACGGAAACACTTGCAAAGACCCAATTCACAGAAACAGGTGGAAGGGGGAGGAAACAAATCCAACGGTTCGCCCATTATTCCCACACACTATGAAATATCTTGGGATCGAGACAAGGTGGAGAGTTGGCTGGTGGCCTGGGAGAAAAAGAGCTACCTGAAGCTCAAGCCCGAGAAGCTAAAATGGACGCCGTTTGTTCTCTCTCGCACCAGAGCAGGCGAGGTCGTGCAGGCCGAGACGGATCTCGGTTTTGATGTTGTCGCTCGCACAGATACGCCCCAGAGTCCAACGGACGGAGAGACGCCTATGCTGGAAACTGGTGACCAGTCCAAGTTTTTGGGATCAGGACAATGTTTGCCGAACGAACAAGCTATTTTTCGCAATGCACCAGAGGTGACTGCAGCCCATCTCTTTGATGACTTGCTCCCCGAGAAAGTGGCCACTCCAGAAAGGCAACTGAGAAGCAGAACCAGAGATGCCAGTCCCCGTGCAATATCCACCCGACCAACATCTGTACGCGTAATTCTGGACGGTGATGCTGGGCTCTATAGAGAAATTAGTGGCGAGTTGCCTGATGGTAATTCGCAGGAGGACGTGTCTCCAGTAACACCGCACAAACGTCGACGGGTGCGGCTCCCAAGACCGTCTGACAGCGTTCTAACAGCCGATAATCCACAGCACAATTCGATGTCATCTTCCAAAGCTACGTCACCTCGGAAGCGCAGGAAAATCGATTCGCCTTCTCCTGTGGATCTACACGCCTCTTCAGAACCTGAACGGGCCAACGACCGCGCGCACCAGCCCGGTGCCTCGGTGATCAATGGAAGTCACACCACAAACGGCGTTCGCCCAGCCTTGCCACGACGCTCCTTGGAGAGGGAAGGAGCAACGCGGACGATAGAAAGGGAGGACAACGTGGGCCCACGGGAGTGTACTGACGTGAAATCTGAAGACCCGGGGACGCCGCTGACAGGGCTGACAAGTCGACACAGTGTTCCGAGTGACGACACGGTGTGCGCGACAGAAGGCGTTAACGTGGGCAAGTTGGGCCCGGGTGAAGCTATCTCGCCGCAACCGAGAGTAGAAGGGGGGAATGAAGCGGCTCTGGATGACTCAGACTTGGACGCGGAGGGTGAGCCGGACGATGAGATATGAGGAATGGTTCTTTTTTTTTTTTCCTACTAGTAGTATAATACTATGATCTTGTGCATCTAGTTGTTTGTTTGTCGCCAAAACAGGCCGGAAAGCGAGCCACAGCAAGACGAGCGGTTCACGTCTGGTTCATCGTGGTTCAGGCGGATGGACAACTCCCAGTCCCACAGCGGGTAAGTACTTCAAGTACATTCATCCAACCAATCTATTTTCAACTAGACACAGCGACCCAGGCATCGCCTTTGGCCACCTGCAACGTGATCCCAGCGTCAGCAACGTTTCGGTGAGCATCCCAACACCATCCTGCCACTGGCCTCACCATGATCCCTATGCAGAGCCTCAACCAGGCGCTCGGCTCCCATCTCACCCCTACGCTGAGCGCCCGCTCTGCCTTTCATGATGGCACTTTCAGACTCACCGACTCCCCCCCAACTATCCTCGACTCGAATGGGGGTCCACCGCGGCCCGCTCAGCCCGTCCCCGGTTCCTCACGCTCACCCATACACGAATTTACCGTACCTCTTACCAACGATGGCCCACCCGCGAACCCACTCAAGCGCAAGCACCCCGAGGCTACTAATGGCATTCAGCTTGGAAAACGGCGGCGAGATGCCGAAGACGCGGGGGAGTTTGACAGCGATTCGATCCATGGCTCGAAACACTGGACGGAGGACGAGAAAACTAGACTGTTCACTTGGCTCATGGATCCGACTCAGGACGAACACTGGAATTCCCTCCGCTCTACGAAAAATTCGTGCTTTCGCGAGGTACGCATTCGCGAGATGGCTCCCTGTTCCGCTTACAGTCCACTGCAGTGTGCCGTCGAGGTGTTCAGCGGAAAGAAGACATATCAGGCTCTCAAGGGGTGTTACGAGCGCAACTTCAACCTGTTCAAACAAATCTATGCTTTCGAAGCATTCAATGCCCCTTCTGGCAATGGTCCCCTGGGCATGATCGCCGAGGGGGACAGATTGCGTGAATACGAGCGTCGGCTTCAACTAGCCCGTAAGGGTGGCTGTGACGTTGGAAATCTAAATGCGAGAACCATAGACCACTGGCATCGGAGCGGGTGGTACGATCTATTTAATCGCAGGTTGGTCACCACTAATCTACCGTGCATTGATTAAACAACATCCCTTGGTAGATGGCGGGATGACCCGGCGATTACTCGCCCCTCAACGCGGCATAACGCAAATGGTATACTGGGAGTTGTCACTAATGGCAATGAGCTCGAAGACGAAGAAACTTCTTCAGACATGCCAGATCCCCCACTCTCTGCGCTACCACAGTCTGCGCGTACACCGCCATACTCTCAGCCCTTGAACCATAGGCACTCTGGCAGCCTGAATATGGAAGCGGGGCCATCCAGTTCGCCAAGTCGGCCGACGGTTTTGCAAAAGCCCCCATCGCCTCAGCCAGAACAATCACATATTCATTTCACCATCCCGCAAAATTTGATGGCAGCTTGTCTTCAGCTACTTCAAGCGCAAGTTCAGCACAGCAGGCTTAAAATTGACTATTTGCGCCGACGTGAAGAGCGCGAAGAGAAAGAGAGCTCGACGCGTCAAGAGTTGGAACGTCGCCGTTTCGAGAGGGAGCAAGCGGACAGGGAGAGTAACAAGGAATCGGGAATAAAGCAGCGGGCTCAGCTCGCAATGGAACTGATGGGCAGTCCACTAGTGGATGCATCTGTACGGCAGGCAGCAGTGGACTATCTGAAGAAACTCCTGGCCACCGATTGAACTGGTTCGATTTATGAGAAACGGTGTAATAATTGGCTGTGTTTCACGCGGACATTCATTGTATGTTTTGTGCTCATTTGACACCATTACCAAGTACAGTAATACCGTCTCGTAGTTTTAACAAGCTCTCACCTGGACAAAGGATATAAATTGTATCTATTTCTCAATTTCATCGATATCTGGGCTAATGAACCATGCCGTGGTAAGCTCTTTCGCATTGTGTGATCTGAATTCTGGAATAGGCGAGCAATGTTGCCAAGCCAAGCCACTAACGTCATCCTTCCCCGGGGACGGCTCCCGATTCCTTCAAGTTGCCCACTCCCTTCATCCACTGTAGACAGCCTGTACTACATAACCATAGCATCAGAACGCAAGGACGGCCCATAATCTACCCTAGTCAAACGGCGATGAACGAGCCTATGGCAAGTCAACACTAAAATATGACGCTCATTAGATTTATGCAAACATACCGCTGAAATATATCCAGTGGACCATTGCTCTCCTGTTCGATAGCGTTCGTTTCGGCAGTGGGTAGCCTGATGGGTATCCAGCAACTCAGTGGGCTTATGCCCTCTTCGTAGCTCGCGTGAGAAACATAGAGTAGAAGCCCATCCGATGCCACGTGTACCGGCATGGTGGTCACGGTCATCCTGCTATTATCGGTGTGTGAGTCGATCGAAGTTGGGTCGATCGACATTGTAGAGTCCGAGGAGGGTAGAAAAGAGTACGGTGTTGAAGTTGGAATATCGACAAAAATCTCCCGCGTTGAGCGGGCCAGGGGTACGATGCAGGAATGTAACGTGGAAAGAGTAGTGTCAGTGTGGTAAGGAATGGGAATGAACGACGTAGGGTACTGGAAATTATAAGAGTTTGGTTCTGAACCTGTTTGTTGGGCACCAACGGAACCAGTGAACGAGAATACGGTCGACGGGGGAGCAAATTTTGGTAGTTCAGCAAGCCGCGTGTCCCGCCACCAGAACCTGCGTATCCGTTGAGTACGAGATGATCGTTATCGTGCCAGAGTACCTGAAGGGAGTTTCGCAATCGGCGATGTCCTGGCCTTTCCACTTGATAACATCGAGGACGTGCAAGATTCCATTCATTCTCCAGTTGACATCGAGAATACAATCCAATACTGTTAGTGGAGGGAGTGAAGACGGAAAGCGAGGAAGTAGCCTTTTCCCCAGTAGACGAGACCGAAGAGTGGTATTTGGAGCTATACGATCTGATCAGTGTTAGCGCCCAAATGGGAACGAGTACAAGTACAAATTCCTATGACTCCCGACGTCGACTGATGCGTGATCGCCAGGCAGCGCTTTCCTGTTGGTACTGGCGCCACTGCAACCCAACTTCTCTCGAGATCTGAAGGTAAACCATCATTGGGGTCATTCGAGTGGTCGTCCCAGAGACCAGGCGCTTCCTTCATCTCCAAGAGCTCCGCATACATGCACTTGTTCGCCCACTTGCTAGGCTTCTTGTTCTTTTTCTGTCTGCTTTTTCGTTTCTTCTTTGGATGGGTACTATCATCTGCTTTGAGTGCAGCAAGATCGGTAGATGCGTCTGGTATGCCTGCGGGAGATGCATAAATCCCGATACCATCTCTGATCACTCGAGGTTCTTCGTCAATGTCTTCATCGCCCTCGTCGTCAGATGGTCCGAGAGTTAGATGCGCAAAAGCATCCAACTGTCTGGATGAATCGAATTTCTGCGCCCTTCGCTATGACACAAGAGGGTGATACGCGTGAGATTGATAGCTGGCAGGATGGGCTGACTTGGCGCACCCGTCTTTGTTCTTCTAGAGCCTATAAATGCAGGCATCCCTGTTAGCTCGGACGGTGGAGCTGAGCTGGATCGCAGTGGTTGACCTTTTCGCGTCGGGCCTCTTGTGAGACCAGCCTGTCGGTGAACGTGGTGGGTGGGGCTTTGTAAGTTGATCTCCTGTCTGCATATATGAACATGGTGTCGATGGATCAGTCGGCGGGAGCACTGCCAAACGCGTGTTGCATCTTCTTCCCTCCCAAACAGCTTGCACCAATCTGACGCCTTGCAATTAAACCATCTTGACGACAGAGAGCAACTTCTCTTTTGACTCGCAGCCCAAATAATGGTAGGAGCTCCCCAACCCATCCAAGCGGGCGTATCAAAAGTAAGTATGTTGGTAGTCATGTCACGTCTTGGTTCCAACCACTCGATCATCCAAGATCAAAACCAAGGCAAGAACTAGGTATCTGAAGCGCAAAAAGCTTCGCAGAAAGGCACGAAAGTCCTCAGCGCCTCGAAAACCCGGGGACGCCTTGCAAGCAGGCTCGGAATCAGAGGAAGAAGAGTGCGACAATAGTGAAGAGGCAGCTACTAATGAGGTTCGCGGCGATGACATGGGCGAAGAGATAGCCGTGGAACGATTCAGCCGGCCCCCTAAGAAAAGACAAAGGATAGTCGAGGAAGCACCAAACTCAGATGTCCACGACCCAGAGGAGATACACGAGCTGGAAAGCAAGGAAGCTTCAAGTCCTCTTCAAAACCCAACAGGCGCTTTACCATCGTTTCCGTCGCCTACAGTGCCAACTGCACCGCCCAAATCCGTGCTCGCTATGCAAGGAGTCGACAAGGCTCTTATACATGCAAAAATTATTGACCCTGCTACCGTAACGCCTCTCTCGACGACCGAACAGAATGATGACGACACGGGACTAAGTGGGAAGACACGAAAACGCTTACTAGAACTTGGTATAAGCGAACTTTTTGCTGGTCAGAATTGGTTATACGAACTCCGGCCACAGACACTGATGATCTGACATGCAGTACAGACCACCCTTTTGCCATTTCTCATCCGCTCTGGTCGGTCACTGTATACTCCATACTCTACCCTTCATGATGTGTGCGTTTCCGCACCAACGGGGAGCGGCAAAACACTTGCATATGTTCTTCCTATACTGGAGGCTAGTTGAAGGGCATTAAAACATTTGCAAAGCTGCTAATATTTTTGGTGTCGTAGATCTTGTCAAACCGAATTGTCACTAGGCTGCGTGCCTTGATTGTTCTGCCCACTCGAGACCTTGTTGTGCAAGTTAAAGAAACATTTGAAGTCATTGGTAAAGGACGCGGTTTAAAAGTGCTGCCTATTTTATTTGATCGAGATAATTCGGCATCTAATCAACCTCGCCAGATTGGGACTGCGACTGGCCAACACTCTTTTGCTCACGAACAAGCACAACTCGTCTCCGGAACTGATACTTCGTGGGGTTCTTTTTTCTCCATTAAAACGACTCCACAATCTTATCTTGCTGCGTAGCTTGCTAGGAGGCTCCAGTAAGGTGGACGTCTTGATTTGCACACCGGGAAGATTAATCGATCACCTCAACGGAACACTCAACTTTTCACTGCAGCATCTTCGCTTTCTGGTAGGAGCACATTGATATTTCTCTTTGCGACTTTTCATTAGGCTTTTGCAGGTCATCGATGAAGCTGATCGTTTGCTTTCCCAATCCTTTCAAGATTGGCTAGCTCAAGTTATTGCTGCTATCAACTGGAAACCCACTGAGCTATCACTGGAGGACGCGTGTCTTTCACCAAAATGTGATTCTCTTTCACCTGCTTGCTCCGATGTAGAGTATCCTGGACACTGTCAAGTTGATGTTCACGAGCGAAAAACCATATCTTGTCAAAAACTCTTGTTTTCGGCGACACTTACCCGAGATCCTGGCAAACTTGTGTCTCTCGTGCTGCGAGATCCAAAGTATTTCATTGTTCAGAGTCTCACCGAAGCCGAATCTGATGGTACTCCATCACATCTCATTTCTGAACGGTTTGCTATGCCCACCACTCTGACTGTGAGTGTTGTGTATGTCGAACTTTGTTTGGATTCATCTTTGCAGATTAGGAGCATGTGACTATTTGCGAAACATCGCAAAAACCGCTTGTGCTGCTTCACCTTCTCCACAACCATAATGTTCGCAACGCCTTGATCTTTACCAAATCCTCTGAGTCCACGGCTCGTCTTGTCCTGTTGCTCAAGTGCTTCGAGGAGTTAGGGACGCCAGAACATCGCATTACGGCTCGGGCGTACTCGAGTGACCTCCCCGCAGGTGAACGAAAAACGATTCTTGAAAAGTTCAAGACACAGGAGGTTCAGGTGTAGGGTGTACCGCTCATAATACGATGGCGATTTTCTCACATCGACTCTCAGACTGGTTTGTTCCGATTTGATCTCAAGAGGAATTGACATCAGTCATGTCTCCCATGTCGTGAGCTATGATACGCCAGTGGATATGAGAAAATATATTCACCGTGTCGGTCGGACTGCACGTGCGGGACGAAAAGGTGATGCATGGACACTGGTAGAAGCGCAAGAGGTAAGTGAGGTAGCAAGCAACCACAAGCATGAGGGTGAATCTTTGTAGGCGCGGTACTTTAAGGATATGCTGAAAGAGCACGATCATTTACGAAAGGTGAAGAGTATAAAAGTCTCTCAAAGTGAAATTCAACCCTTTATGGAAAAGTACCAGGTAGGAGGAAAGATGTGGATTGTTCCTGTGGAGGCTGATAACGTGAAACATAGATTGCGTTACGCAGGTTGAGAGAAGCATATTCCCGATAGTCCACAAGTACCGTGCATGTATATCTGCCGAGATCTACGACATGGGTCCAAGTGATACATCTGATGAGTCAGCAAGGGTGTTACGTGACCGCATAGTAGATCATTTGTCGCAGTAGCCCAACTACATTTCTTCGCCCTCTCAGTAACGGTGATCCGGACGCCATTGACGATCAAGGGTCTGTGTAGCTGAGTATACAACTATCCAAGCCAGTTGAGGACCTATATCTGCCGCCAAGTCCATCTCTAGTCGGGTTTTGCATCATGTCCCAGCAGAAGGGGATCGGCACTCTCGTCGTCGTCGTGCTGAAAGCTCAGCATCTACATCAGCCTTCGTTTTACAAGCAGAATCCTTATGTCCAAGCATCTCTCTCCGGTCTAAAGAAACGAACAAAAGTCGATCCCAAGGGTGGCCAGCATCCGGTATGGGACGACGAACTCCGCTTTCCAATTCTTGTCGATGCAGGCAAAGACAAGGTCAACAGGATTTTGGAGATCTCCTGCTACAAGGAAGAACAACGAGGGGAGGACGTCCTTCTGGGAAAGGGGACAGTAGACATTGAAGAGACCCTGAAATCTGGCGAATTCGATGGTATGCAATCTCAGTAGGATTCGCTGTCGTGGTTCACGAGACTTGCGTCATGTTTTCAGACTGGGTCCCTCTTGAAACTTCCGCAGGTGCTCGGGGTGAGGTTTATCTTGAGATGACCTTCTATGCAAATACTCCGCCGCCTTTAACCCGACGTCCCTCGAAATTGAATCCATCCGACAGACTTGCCCGTCCCGCCGCATATTTTTCGCAGGACCGACTGCTAACCCCAGAGTTGGCCACTCCCAACGTCTCTCTAGCTGGTAAGCGAAAGCAAAGTCAACCACCCCCGGCTGGTAGAAACCAGATACCCTCGTCACTAATCCCAGCACGTGGTACCCAGCCGTCCAGACAAGTGTTGGTATCATCGATCAAAACTGCCAGTTCGTCGGTTTCTGTGGCGAGGGATGACCCGCCTACACCTGTGCCCAAAGATCCGCCCGACATTAGCTCTGAAAAGAAATCGGTGCTCCATCTTGCCTTTCATCCAGTTGTTCAGAGTGGTCCCAGGCCTATGCCCCTACAGAGTCGCAACCGGGTCATGAGCACAAGCCCCTCACTTCCAGAGGCGCCGCTCCATGATGAACCTCAAAGGGAACTGCGGAATCATATATCGGCTTCTCATACAGCATCACTACTATCCCTTTCCCGTCTGCAAACTGAGGGGCAATCTTATTCTCCAGAGATGACAGGCGCCAGGGTTGGCGTAACTCCATCCATACCCGTTATTGCGGAGGAGTCTATTGAGGGTTATATCCCGATCGCGTTTCCCACTCCGTCCACCCCCCAACCGCCGTATACCCAGGAGCATGGACCGCAATCCGTTCATGCACCCGTAAACTATAGCTCTTTTACTTATGAGCCTGGTTATGTGCGGCAAAATTCAGAGGCCTACATACCGGCATCAACTCAAGGCTATCCGCCACAGACATTCTCCCCGTCTCAACGTCCGGTGCCTCTGTCTCATGTACCACCTCTTGGACAAATTCAGCAGTTCGGTGACGCCGGTCTTCCTAGGACTTCGCCTATACCACAATACACCCCACATTCCGGTGTGACACCACAGCCCCTATCCTCGTCCCCCGTGTATTCTCAAACATATAGCTCCCAGCCTCAACAGCCGCAACCGACATACCCACCGCAGTTGCAGCAACACCATGCTCCCCATCAGCAACCTTACTTACCGCCGCCGCCGCAGCAATATGTATCACCGCCCCCACAACAATTGCAATACCGTGCTCAGCAGCAACTTCCGTATGCTCAGACTCATCCCCCACAGCCTGGACCATACCAACAACCCCAATACCAGGGTCCGCCACCGAGCAGTCAGTCTCCTTTTACACCACAACAGCAACCATCACAGTACCCTCAGACCGTGAGTTCAGCCTTTTACTGTCATGACTGGTTGCCTCACTGGTGCCTAGTCTCAACCTCAGCAATCTCATTTTACAATCCCTCCCCATCTACCACCAGTTCAACCGCAGACTCCTCAACCGTATGCAACTTCACTACTTCATCAGCACCAATCATATTTTTCACCATCACCACCACCGCCACCACCGCCGCCCCCACTGCTACTGCTGCCGCCGCCGCCGCCTCCGCTACCACCGCCAGCCACGTCGTTGCACATTCAGACTGGAAATGGTCCCTCCATCCCGGACCCACCACCGGCGCCCAGTCAGGGGCCAATCTCTCCACCCGCGTCTTTACCACATGTTATCTCTCCTTCCGCTCCATTACCTCACGCAACGACTAGTACGCTATTACCCGCTCAAGAACCCCCGGATACTGAGTGTGAGCCAGGCGCCGAAGAGGTCAAGCAAAGGGAGGAAGCAGAAGTGAAGGAAGTAGCCAAAATTACCGTTGTTACAGCGGCAGACGGCGTGCTCCTGGACGGGGAAGAAGGATCTAGACCTCTGGAACATGGGAATGGACGCCAGACGACTACCGGAGACTGCAAAAAAGTCGCCGAGGATCAGGCACAGGAGCAGCTCAAGGGTACGGAAGAGAAAACAGTACATGATGGAACTGAGCGGCAGCAGTCTGAGGAAGAGGATCGACAGCGGTATGAAGAGCTGAAAAAACAAGAGGACTGGTTGAGGTTACAGGAAGTAGAAAGCAGGAAACGCGAAGAAGGACAGAGGGAACGAGAAGAGGAGATGGGTAGAGAGCAAGAAGAAGAGTTCAGGAGACGGGTAGAGGAAGAACTCGAAAGGAGGGAAGAGGTGCACAGGGTGCGGCAAGAGGAGGAACGTAGGAAGCGAGAGGAGGAGTTGAGGAGACGGGCAGAGCAGGACCGTATTAACCAAGAGGAAGAGTTGAGGAGACGAGTAGAGGAAGAAGTCAGAAGAAGGGAAGACGAACGTAAACTCCGGGAGGAAGAACGTAGAAGAAGAGCAGAAGAAGAGCGCAAGATACGGGAGGAGGAAGATCATAGGAGGGAAGAAGAACAGCGACAGAGGCGAGAGGAAGAACAGCGCAGAAAGCGGGAGGAAGAACGAATTCGACGCGAGCGTGAAGAGGCAGAACGTCAACGCAGAGCAGGTGAAGAGGCTCGCCGTAGGCGTGCTGAGCAAGCAGAGGCCGAAAGGAGATGGCAAGAAGAGGTGGCTCGTATCAAAGCCCGTGCTGAGCAAGAGGCTGCTGATGCAGCCTTTGCGCATGCTCAGATGGAAGCAGAAGAGGCCGAACGGCGAAGGCAAGAGGAGGCAAATCTTGCACTTGTTCGACAAGCGCAGGAGGAGGCTGAGCGAGAAGAAAGGGCTGCACAAGCAAGACGACGACAAGAAGAGGCAGATATGGAGGTCGCAAAGCGTGAACAGGCTCATGAAGAGGAGCTGGAGAAAAGGAGGCGAGAAGAAAGAATGAAGAGGGTCGAGGAAACCGATCGAGAGCTGGCGAGAAGGCTAGACATGGAGCTAAACTTGAGTAATGAATCCTCGTCGACTCAGAATGGCAGAGATCAGTCCCGGCAGAGGGTGGCAAGAAATGGATGACATTGATAAACATTAATCCATCAGTTTTCGGGACCCTTTGGACGCTGTTTCTGTCATTTGTTGTGGTAGATTTCGATCATTCCAGTTACGTAGCTCGCTACTATACTGTTGTGTAGCTCATCTTGGAAAATGGGTTTGATGCACAGGCTGACATTGCCAGGACCGCATTTCTGGAGCCGTTAAGAAAGCCTAACATGATACATGCGGTCAAGTTCCTGTTGGTCCGCTTAGTATGCTTGATGATATATATATATACAGGCACGGGTGGCGCAGCCCGCCCTCGTCTTCATAGTAGAGATGCTAGATGAGTTTCTGGACACGATGGTGAGTCTAGCTTAACCTGGCGACGTAGCATACCAATGCGTCACGACCAAAATCTTCTGTGTCATTCGACTGATCATGTTGCATATCCTTACTCGTTCATATGCGGTCTCCCTTTCGCAGTGCAAGGTAAATTATTCTTTAGTAGGAAACTATAAGGGTCTAACTGTGGAGCCAGACGACGAAAGGGCACGAGTGCAGCAAACATGTTGCTCAAGGTCTTATTACATGCACTCAGCCTAAAACACCTTTGATGTATTTCAACAGCTCTTTACCCTGATTAGAACCTGATAATTAGTAACGTCTGAATTCAGCGTTGTGATACTCACCCCATTCGTCTTTACACCGGCTACCATAGACTCGACACTCTTCAACTCCGCAGAGAATAGTTGATTGTTTGGATCGTTACTTGGGAGAAAACGGGAAAGTCGTTGCCGTTGACCCAACTCGTAGCGTTGAACAACGGCCAACACCGCGCGCCAGCCCTCTGTTAAGTTTCCAAGCAAGTCTTCGGTGGGCGAGTGCGAGAATGAAGGAACCAGTGAATAAGTGACGACGTAAGGGCAGTAGGATCGATGCTCCTTCACTAAGTCGAACTCCTTTCCGTTTCTGGATCCCCAAAAACCAACCCGCCGTAGACAGAGAACACAATACATGAGCGGCACATCTCGTGCGGCATAGGCAGTGTTTTCAGAAAATTTTGAAGATAATCCCCCACGAGCTGACGACTTGTGGAGGTGTGAAATAGACATTCGTGGTGAAGCGGATGGCGCTGGTGAATTGCTCTGCTCTTGAAAATGGCTTGAGAAAGAGCCAGCACGCGAAAGGGACGGGGTTGGAGGCGTGGAAGCGGAAGGTCCATGTGTCCATGTAGGTGACATAAAGGATGACGATGCGCGACGGAGCTCGCTGTGTGTCGCAGTGGAAGCCGGAACCCAGCCAAAGAGGGCAACAACGATAGCCATGTCTGTAGGCAGTGCAGGATGAGTGACTTCGTCGACATCCATGACATGATTGTGCTCTAAAACCCCCTCTTCGCGTGCTGCTGCAGAGAAAATGGCATGCAAGGAACTCATCTGGGAGAGGGTCTGAAAATATTGTCAGGTAGTATCTATAAGGGAAAAGAAGTTAACACACAAGAGGATGTTTAACAACTACATCGACGAGTATATGTTGCAGCGAAAATGCCGTGGCTCTCAATCCTCGGACCATTGCACCGGGTGCCTGAAGATGTATTTGATAGACGGAGGCTAGAGAATAAGATGTCAGAGTTCCTTAACAAGGAAACAGCAAAATCCCCTCACATTCGCACTGCCTGGCCCTCCAAGGACACCCGTTCTTGTGCATCTCTACAAGAGATATACGTTGCTTCTCGACCAATGCACTAGCTACGTAAAGGATCTTTAGCGAATCACATATGCGGTTAAACCTGCCTGCCTACCAGCGTCTTTGTTCATACCCTCACGGCTGGCAAGAACCCAAGATACGTCACATATTCCGCAGACGAGCCTGTCCTTTCCGTCATTTATCCAGCCACACTTTGCAGCAGCAACAGCATCAATCTGTGATGGCTTGTTGGCGAAGGTCGTAATCTTGTAAGTAGCAAGGCGAGAAAGAAAGGAATCTGTGGAAGATGGTCTGTACTCAGACGCGCAGTAGGCAAGACGTGTAGACGGAGGGGTGAACAGAGAAGGTTGGTTGTGATGTCGTGCAGATCGTGCAATGATAGCAGCAAGGCGCGGTGCGCATCTTGAGATGTCTATTGGAGGGCTATTGCTAGAAAATATGGGTGACACTTCAGAGGCACGATGCCTTAATTATGCTAAATGACCAACTCTGACGAAGGTTGTACTCGTTCCTTTGATGATGGACCGAATTTTGTCAAAGCGGAGTACACTGAGCGAGCGAGGCGGGGACGCTTCGATGGTGTTGGGGTCTCGATGACACCGTGACTTGCCGGCGATGAGGATTCAATAGCACCGTCTAAGGTGCGGATAGCATCTTCGAGCTTTCGCTATGGAAATAATAAACAAACTGAAAGGCGCGAGAATAAAGACGTCCCAGACGAACCTTGGCAGTGCGTATCGAGGATGTTGAGGTTGATGTATTTGCTTCCATGTTGACTGTTGGCAAGAACGGTGGCGCGGTGTCACCACGGTGAGAATGTGAACTAGACTCCTGTGACAATACATAAACCACACATTGACGGTTGTACTAATAACCCGTCCCAGAGGCTCTGTCGTGTTCATAACCTCGCGCTGCAATAATTATATGGTACGATTGTATTAGCCCGTTCCTGTCATCTTTCGTTCAAACTTATACGTTTCCCGTTGACACTAGTACTGGGCGATACATGATCAAACCCGCGACATCATACATATGCTACCTGTGACCTTGAGGCAGCAGTCCCCATGGAATGCAGATTGGCATTAACCAGTGCGTGACTTAAATGCTTAGCACAGCCACCGAACATCCTATAGGAAGATTGTCGCAAGGGGTGAACCAAGTGACACGCGTTCGACAAGGTGTTGATGGGGGTTGTCCGTGATGACCACGATAGGCATCGATGATCCTTATCGTTGTCAAGAACACACTGTGTGTTCAGAGCATGCTGGCAATATGACTGTCATGAGGCACTCTGGCGAAGATGTCGATGATGGAGATGCGAAATTACCTGTTGTACCGATAAACCATCACGGATCGGACCCGGAGAGTCGGAGTTCGCGTAAACTTCATCGCTCTGTGCCACCATTCAAGTGCAATAAGTCATCCCGAGTCTTTGAGTGGATGCCAGGACGGATCCTGCTGTGCTCATTCGGACGACTGGAAGTTTGAAAGTTTAACAACTGAAGAAAATCGAAAAGTGCCGAGACCCTCACTTGGAACGCGTGTTTTATTGTACGTAATTTCACGTGACCTAATATATTTTTTGGGGGAAGCAACAGAGTGTACGCCAAAGCGAAATTTTGGGACTGGGGGTATATAAAACCCTCTCGCGCTGGGGCCAATCTTTTCTTTATACCCTGTCCTTCTGCTCTTTATCCGCAGCGCTTTCCAGAATGTCTGACCAGACTTCGGCAGACCATGAGCCTGCCATCTTGACACGTCCGTTAATCATCGCCCTCTCAAACATTAGAGTACGCATAGTGATATCGTGCTCGACACCCGCTCACGTCTTGCTCTCCCTACTAGGTCTTGATCCCGGTCCCTACCAACAGTGACGTGTGGATCGCAGCCGAAGTTCTTCGAGATGATTTCACGCATGCCCAGAAGCAAGTTGATACCTTAGACGCCACCGTGCAAGATGATCTCGCTATCCAACCTGAGGTCGACTTGCTCGCGCGTTTTTTGTCTTTTATTGCACACAGATTATCCGATGATTCTCCTTCCACGAAGGCATACACGACTCTCCTCTTGCACGTCTTCACACATTTTGTCTCGTACCTCGTCGACACCGACATCTTTTCCTTTGTGAAGCCATTCGATGCCGGAGTTCGTTCTTCGGTGTTGACATCCTTCTTTTCTGCGCGTGCAGCTCTCGAGCAACGCGATATTTCCGATCTTCCCAGTCCGCCGACTTCTGCTCTTCTTTCTGCCTCTTCCGAAGCGGAGGCCTCCATATATGCGCTCTTTGGTGGCCAGGGGACCAACGAGGTATACTTTGACGAACTCCAATCCCTCTATGAAACATATAAGCCATATGTTTCCTCCCTAATTTCTGCGATCACAAACGAGATATTTGCCCCCCTCGTTGCGGCGCATCAGACGTCAAGTTTCTATAATTATACCATGGATGTTATCTCGTGGCTTGACGGTGCAGTTCCTCGCCCCCCAGTCGCCTACCTTGCATCGATCCCTATATCACTTCCCCTCATTGGGCTGACCCAGCTCATACAATATCTGGTTGTTTGTCGCGTCTCGGGACTCACTCCTGGTCAGCTTCGTGATCATATCGCCGGTGCTACGGGTCATTCGCAAGGAGTCGTCTCTGCTATCGCTATATCTGCCTCAGTGTCTTACGAGTCCTTCAATGACAATGCAAAGAAAGCCATCCGTTGGCTATTTTTCTGTGGTTTACGAGCTCAAGAGGCGTTTCCCGTGTTGGCACTTGAACCCGGTATTGTTCAAGATTCCATCGACGGCGGTGAAGGCCAGCCTACGCCTATGCTATCGATCAATGGCCTTGCGCTTTCGGTGTTACGTTCGTATATCGAGGCCACAAACAAGCATTTACCTGCGAACTCTCAGTTGGCGGTTTCTCTTTACAATGGACCAAGGAACTTTGTCGTTACGGGGCCTCCTCGTTCACTGTACGGCTTGGTGACAAACCTGAGGAAGATCCGAGCCCCTAGCGGACAAGACCAAAGCAAGGTTCCTTATTCGCAAAGGAAACTTGCATTTGGTGTTCGCTTTTTAGTTGTCAATGCACCGTATCACAGCTCCTACTTGGCAAGTGCCACTCACAAGTTGTGCAATGAAGATCTGGGTGGTGAAGAGCTATGGACTACCGAAGAACTCGGAATTCCTGTATTCAACACTGAAGACGGTGGGTATATTCGTGGGTCATATCTTTTACTACCGCTGAACAATCTCAAAGGTTCCGACATGCGCAAGAATGCAATTTCGATCACCCGATCATTATGCGATCAAATCTTCACATCGCCTATCCACTGGGATCTTGCAACTGCGTTTCCAGAATCTGCCACCCATATAATCGACTTTGGGCCAGGCGGTTTGAATGGTATTGGTCCACTCACGGCCCGTAACCTGGATGGGCGTGGAATTCGCGTCATCATACTGGGCGATAAAGGCCGCGGTGAGGCTGAGCTATTTGATGGCGATGATGTCCAGTATGAGAGCCGGTGGGCCACAAAATATGCTCCAAGACTAGTTAAGACAAGGTAGGAAATTACTATGTTATTGGGTGTGGGACTGACGTCTTGTTCTAGGGACGGAAAAATTCACCTCGACACACCTTTCTCTCGGTTACTGGGCAAGGCTCCAATTATGGTTGCTGGTATGACGCCGACTACTGTAAAGGCTGGATTTGTCTCTGCGGTCCTCTCAGCCGGCTACCATGTAGAACTTGCTGGTGGCGGTCACTACAATGCAACAGCACTTCGCGCCAAAGTTGCCGAAATCCAATCCAAGATTCCTCCTGGAGTTGGCCTTACGCTGAATTCTTTGTATATCAATCCTCGTCAGTTCGGGTTCCAATTCCCCTTGTGGCAAGAGATGCGTCGTGAGGGTTTGCCAATCGAAGGTTTTTGCGTTGCAGCTGGTATTCCTAGTACAGAGAAGGCTGCCGAAATCATCGCTGCTCTACGTAACGCAGGTATCAAGCATGTTTCCTTCAAGCCGGGTTCTGTGGATGGTATTCGTCAAGTCGTCAGTATCGCTGCCGCCAATCCTGACTTCCCAGTTATTCTTCAATGGACTGGGGGTCGTGCTGGGGGACACCATTCATACGAAGATTTCCACGTGCCCATATTGAAGACGTATAGTTCTATTCGCCAGCATGATAATCTTATTCTTGTTGGAGGTTCTGGTTTTGGTGGGGCTGACGATCTTTGGCCATACCTCACTGGCGATTGGTCTAATAACCTTTATGACACTCAAGCTATGCCATTCGACGGTTTTTTGTTTGCCAGCCGCGTCATGGTGGCCCATGAAGCACACACGAGCCCATCCGTCAAGGATCTGATTATTGCTGCTCCCGGCGTTGACGACAAGGATTGGGAGAGTACCTATGTCAAAACGACAGGCGGTGTGCTTACTGTTCGTTCGGAACTAGGCGAACCTATCCACAAGATTGCTACGCGGGCCGTCAAACTTTGGAGAGAATTCGACGACACTGTGTTCAATTTGCCGAAGGAGAAGCGTGCTGCGTGGTTGTCTGAGCGGAAAGCCGAAATTATCCAGAAATTGAACAAGGATTTCGCAAAGCCATGGTTTGGGTGGAAGAAAGATGGTAGTATCGCTCTCGACCTTGCGGATATGACGTACGAAGAAGTCACGCTCCGAATGATTCGCCTAATGTACGTCGCTCATCAAGACCGCTGGATTGACATTAGTTTGCGCAATTTGACCGGAGACTGGCTGAGACGTGTAGAGGAACGCTTCGCTGGTGTGGACGGTGGGCCTAAGCTCAGTATTCTGCAGAGCTTTAAGGAACTCGATAGTCCATCCGCTTTCTTGGATGCATTTTTTGCAAAGTACTCTGACGCTACGCGCCAACTTCTTGCCGCAGAGGATCGTGCCTATTTTCTCACTATCTCTCAACGTCCGGGGCAGAAGCCAGCGCCGTTTATACCTATTCTCGATGCCAATTTTGAGGTCTGGTTCAAGAAGGTCGGTTGCAAAAATTTAATGACTTTGATACTTAACGGAAATTCTCTTTAGGATTCTTTGTGGGCTGCGGAAGACATCGAGGCCGTGTTCGACCAAGACCCTCAGAGGGTCTGCATTCTCCAGGGTCCTGTTGCTGTCAAGTATTCAACAGTGAAAGACGAACCTATTGGCGAGCTATTGGGTAATGTCACGGCTAAACTTGTAGAAAAGGTTCTGGAGCGGTCGTATGGAGGAGATGTTTCCAAGGTGCCTTCCGTCGATTACCTCGCGCCTGCACCCGAAGATGTGGACGTTCCTGACGATGTGGAATGCGTTGAGTCTTCTACCTCCACCACCTACAAGGTCGGCGATGAGGTTCCTCAAACCTCGGAGTGGCTTGAAGCCATTTCCGGTCCGGAGCTCAATTGGCTGAAGGCCCTCTTAACGTCGAAAACAATTTGCCAAGGTCGAGCATATATTGATAATCCTTTGCGTCGAGCCCTCACCCCGCGTCGTGGAACTCGTGCTGTGGTGGACATCCGAAGTGGAGTCCCGGCCTCAGTGACGGTCTATGGTGCAATGCGCTCTTTCGGTTCATGCAAGTCTGACTTCAAAGCTGTCGAGATCACCTACAAACCATCTTCCAGCTTGATCGACGTCACCTTCTTTGAGGATCGCCAGGCTATTTCAGTCCCTCTGTTCTTCCAATTCAGATACGTACCCGGAATGGGCTCCATGACCATCCATGAAGTATCCGAGGGTCGGAATGGGCGCATCAAAGATTTCTACTGGAGACTATGGTTCGGAGGCGATCAGCCACGTCCGGATCTTGATATCCACGAGACATTCATTGGTCCAGAAGTTGTTATTTCCGCTAGCGATGTAGAGACCTTTTGTAACGTCATCGGGAACCAGAACGAGGCATTCAAGACCGCCCGCAACAAAATTGTACAGGCACCTATGGATTTTGCTATCGTGACGGGTTGGCAGGTAAGCCTTCACCTCGGATGTTGCACTGCCAAGAGAATAACCATTTGACCAGGCAATCATGAGGGCCATATTTCCCGATGCCATTGATGGCGATTTACTGAAGCTTGTCCACCTTTCTAATGGCTTCCGTTTGGTTTCCGGTGCCAAGCAGTTGCAGGCTGGTGACGCGTGCATTGCAGATGCTCGCATTGCCTCTGTCAAGAACACAGATGCCGGCAAAGCTGTACAAGTTAAAGGCCATGTCTTCCGTGATGGCCAGCCTGTCGTTGAGGTTGCATCTTCCTTCCTTTACCGTGGGCGCTTTGACGACTATGAGAACACCTTCGAGACAGTGGACGAGCCAGATTATGTCGTCCAGCTGACGAACGACGCTGTTGTTGGTGTAGTGCAATCCAAGGAATGGGTTTCGTGGGAAGACGAGACAAATCCCCCCCAAGCTGGCATGACTCTCGTGTTCCGCGTACAGTCTCAGGTTACCTACAAGGACAAGAATTCGTACCGTGATGTTTGCGTCAATGGTGACGTATTTGTGCGCGATCAGCTCAAACGCTTGAAGAAGGTTGCTTCAGTGGGGTTCAATCAAGAGGGATGCCAAGGCAATCCGGTGGTGGCCTATCTTCAGCGCCATGGTGTTTCTGAAGGACGACTTACCCCTTTGGTAAACGAAGGGTACACTATGTCGAACAGTGTCTCGACCGCTTTCACAGCCCCGCTGACGAATGAACCTTACTCTGTCATATCTGGCGACTTTAATCCTATCCATGTTAATCCTTACTTCGCTGACTTCGCTGCTCTCCCTGGGACTATAACTCACGGAATGTGGTCAAGTGCTGCCACACGTCGATATGTGGAGAACGTAGTTGCTGAAGGAAATCCAGACCGAGTCATCGCGTAAGTTTTCTTATTGTGGTCGGATTTGTGTTGACAGGTTTTGGTAGATTTGATGTTTCGTTCGTTGGTATGGTTCTCCCAGGCGATGAATTGACAGTAAAGATACGTCACATTGGCATGCGCGATGGTAACATGGTCGTCAGAGTGGAAACCTTCAATCATCGAGACGAGAAGGTACTCGAGGGTACTGCAGAAGTTGCGCAACCCACGACAGTCTACGTCTTCACTGGCCAAGGATCGCAAGAGCCGGGTATGGGCATGGATTTGTATAACACCTCTCCTGCCGCTCGTGCAGTCTGGGACGGCGCAGATGCCCACCTTCTTGCAGTTTATGGGTTCTCCATCATTGAAATCGTGAAGGATAATCCAAAGGAAAAGACCATTCACTTTGGTGGGATCAAGGGCCAGGCAATCCGCCAGCGTTACATGGATATGACCTACGATACAATGGACAAGGATGGCAACGTTAAAACACTTCCCCTCTTTGCCGACATTGACGTGCGCACCCCGAAGTACACTTTCAGCCATCCTAATGGCTTACTATTTGCCACACAATTTGCTCAAATTGCGTTAGTCGTGACTGAAAAAGCCGCATTCGAAGATATGCGTGCCAAAGGCTTTGTACAAAAAGACTGTGCCTTCGCCGGCCACTCGCTTGGAGAATACTCTGCGCTCGCCTCTATTGCTGATGTTCTTCCCATCTCCGCACTTGTGGATGTCGTGTTCTACCGTGGTATCACTATGCAGCGGGCCGTCGAACGTGATGCACATAATCGATCCAACTATGCCATGTGTGCCGTTAATCCTGGCCGCATTTCAAAAACTTTCACAGATGCTGCACTGCGCGAAGTTGTCGACACTATTGCTACTCATACAGGTGCTCTCCTTGAAATTGTCAACTACAACGTCGAGGTAGGTTCCCAACTTGAACCCGCACATATGCGTTCAAAAATGAATTTAGGGTTCGCAATATGTTTGCGCGGGCGAGCTAGTTGCACTGCAAACGATGACGAACGTCTTGAACTACTTGAAACTCCAGAAAATTGACATTGCGAAGGTGAGGTTTCTTGCAGACTGTATGAAAGGTTTGCTGAGAATAATTAATGTAGCTCACTGAAACTTTCACGGTGGAAAAAGTGAAGGAGATGCTCGGGGACATTGTCTTGGAGTCATATCAGCGGGCCAAGGAGTTGCAAGAAGCCGAGGGCTACATCAAACTCGAACGTGGCTTTGCGACGATCCCTCTTCCTGGTATCGATGTGCCTTTCCACTCCAGATATCTCTGGGCAGGTGTCATGCCCTTCAGAGCTTGTAAGTTGGTCAATTTTGCATATGCCACACAAAATCGAATCCCTCTTCTTGCTAGATTTGTCCAAGAAGATCAATGCTTCCCTACTCAACCCCGACATGTTGGTGGGCAAATACATCCCAAACTTGGTTGCAACGCCGTTTGCGGTCTCCAAGGAGTATGCGCAGCTGATCTACGATCGAACGTCGTCACCTCGCCTCGACAAGGTCCTTAAAAAATGGGACCAGGAATGTTGGGCATCCCCTGAGCAGCGCCAGAAGCTGGCGTATACGATCCTCGTGGAACTACTCTCCTACCAATTTGCTTCCCCAGTTCGTTGGATTGAAACACAGGATCTGTTATTTACGCAATACCGCTTTGAACGCTTGATTGAGATCGGCCCATCACCCACACTCACTGGTATGGCGACGAGGACATTGAAGGCCAAATATGAAGCCCAAGACGACGCAGTCAGCCGCAAACGAGCAATTCTCTGTCATGCTAAGAACGCTCGTGAAATATATTATCTTTTTGAGGATGAAATTCAACCCGTTTCCGACCCTACTCCCGTCGGGCCTACTCCCGCCCCCACAGCTCCTCCCTTACCACTCATTTCCAATTCCGCACCTATTCCCGTTACCACTTCCAATGCGACTGCAATAGGAGATGTACCCATCAAAGCCGGCGACATCCTTTTGTATATCATTGCTCAGAAGTTGAAAAAAAAGGTTGAAGAAGTCCCGCTAACGAAGTCAATCAAGGATCTCGTCGGCGGGAAGTCCACTTTGCAGAACGAAATTTTGGGCGACCTTCAGCTTGAATTTACATCCGCTCCCGAGAAAGGTGAAGAGCTTCCACTTGATGAACTTGGTTCCACTTTGGGGGTTGGGCATTCTGGAACTCTGGGAAAATATACTTCGGGCCTTGTTTCACGCCTAATTGGTGGAAAGATGCCCGGAGGGTTCAATGCTTCCACGATCAAGGGACATTTATCAAAGGCCTGGGGGTTGGGTCCTTTGCGTGCAGACTCCGTTCTTCTGCTAGGGACCACCATGGAACCTGCCAAGCGTCTGTCTTCTGAAGCTGAGGGGAAAACGTGGCTAGACACCGTCGTTGCGGCGTACGCACAGCGTTCTGGCATATCCTTATCCAGCGGAGGGTCCGGTGGTTCAGGTGGTGGTGGGGCAGGAGGAAGCACCATCAACAGCGAGGAATTTTTGAAATTCAAAGCCGAACAGGACCGCTTCGCTGCTCAACACATCGAGCTCTACATGCGTTATCTTAACCGCGACTCTCGTGCCGGCGAGATTGCCCACGACAAGGAGAAAACCGCTTCTATACAGCTTCAAGCACGACTCGACTCAATCGCACGGGAGCACGGAGATACGTACATTGACGGAATACAACCCGCATTTGATCCGTTGAAAGCCCGCCACTTTGACTCCTCTTGGAATTGGGTTCGCCAAGACGCACTTCTCATGTACTATGACATTATCCATGGTCGTCTCACGACCGTAGATCGAGAACTTACTGCTCGCTGCATTGCTCTCCTCAACAGGGCTGATCCTGAGCTCCTTACTTACATGCAATATCACATCGATCGCTGCGACCCCAAAAAAGGTGACACATACGCGCTTGCGAAACAATTTGGTCAGCAGCTCATTGACAACACGAGAGAGGTCCTCGGCCAACCTCCAGTTTACAAGGATGGTGAGTAAATAAAAAAATTAAATAGTGTTTCTAACTGATTATGTTTCGTAGTAACATTCCCCACCGCCCCTCGCACCGAGGTCACTGCGAAAGGTGACATCGTTTATAGCGAGGTCGTCCGAGAAAACGTTCGCAAGTTGGAGGCATATGTGGAGGAAATGGCGAGCGGTGATACAATATCCACCGTCAATATCCAGAAGGTGCAAGAAGACGTTCTCAAGCTATGGACTGTAGTGAAGTCCCAGCCTGGAATTAGCCAAGACCAGAAAAACCGCATCAAAGCCTTGTACGAGGGTGTCGTGCGTTCTCTCAGGAAAGGTCCAGAACAGACCCGTATGCGCATGCGAAACCGCCGTTCCTCTTCTCAATTCCTCCGGCCCAAGGTGTCTGCTGTAACTCCAGTATCTGACGATAAGGTGCCGCTGCTACATCTCAAACGCAAAGTTGGGGGTAACTGGGAGTATTCGAGCAACCTGACCGGCGTCTACCTTGATGTCCTGCACGAAATAGCAACCTCTGGCACAACGTTCAAGGACAAAAACGCGCTTCTTACAGGTGTCGGGAAAGGTTCCATTGGCATCGAAATTCTCAAAGGTCTTCTCTCTGGTGGTGCCCATGTCGTCATCACTACTTCTCGTTACAGCCGCTCGACAGTCGAATACTATCAATCCATCTACCAAAGTTATGGCGCGCGCGGCTCTGCGTTGACCGTCGTTCCTTTTAACCAAGGTTCAAAGCAAGATGTCGAGGCACTTGTGGACTATATATATGCCACGCTAGGAATGGATCTCGACTATATTCTTCCCTTTGCTGCGATTCCAGAGAACGGGCGAGAAATCGATGGACTGGACGACAAGTCGGAGCTGGCGCACCGCATAATGTTGGTCAATCTTCTTCGGATTCTCGGTGCTGTCAAGACAAAGAAAGCATCGCGACAATTCGTAACACGGCCTACCCAAGTCATCCTCCCTCTCTCTCCTAATCACGGTTTGTTTGGCAACGATGGGCTCTATTCAGAGTCGAAGATCTCCCTGGAAACACTTTTCCAACGCTGGACCTCTGAGAGCTGGGGCGAGTATCTGTGTCTGGCTGGAGCCGTCATCGGGTAAGAGTATTATCCCTGTGTCGTACCATAAGCTCATTCTGCTACCGTAGATGGACGCGAGGTACCGGGCTGATGGATGCCACGAATACTGTCGCCCATGAACTTGAAGGTCATGGCGTTCGCACCTTCTCAGCCAAAGAAATGGCATTCAACATCCTCGGACTAATGCATCCTCTGCTCTTCAGCATCACACAGGTTGAGCCAATCTGGGCTGATTTAAATGGTGGAATGGATCGCCTTCCAGATCTCGCTGAGATCACAACTCGCATCCGCAAGAGTCTCAACGAGAAGAGCGAACTGCGCCGCGCGATTGCCAGGGATAATGCTCTTGACTTCAAGACAGTCAACGGTGTTGAAGGCGAACGCATATTGCAAACCGTCAACGTTGTCCCCCGCGCCAATTTCAAGTTCGATTTTCCTGCTCTGGAGCCTGTTGCAGCGCTGGAGGAGCTGAACAAACTTCAAGGTATCATTGACCTAGAGAAGGTTGCTGTCATTACTGGATTTGCGGAAGTCAGTCCGTGGGGAAGTTCGCGCACAAGATGGGAGATGGAAGCGAGAGGGGAGTTCACCATTGAAGGGTGTATCGAGATGGCTTGGATAATGGGATTCATCAAGCACTTCGACGGTCGCCTGAAGAATGGTTCTTTACACGTTGGTTGGGTTGACGTGAAGACTGAAGAGCCTGTCGATGACAAGGACGTGCGCGACCGGTATGAGAAAGATATCCTAAAGCACGCTGGCGTGCGCTTGATCGGTAAGTCTCCCTACCATCAATTGGGGAAAGCTAAATTGTTTTCAGAGCCTGAACTTTTCCGTGGCTACGATCCCAAGAAGAAAATTTTCAATCAAGAAATCGAACTGGTACATGATTTAGAACCTATGGAAGTCGCCCAGTCGGAAGCGGAGAAGTTCAAGTATGAGCATGGAGACAAGTGCGACATCTGGACCGCAGAGGGCGATCAGTGGTTTGTGAAGTTCAAGAAAGGGGCCCGCATCTTGGTCCCCAAGGCATTCCGCTTCAGTCGCCTGGTCGCTGGACAGATCCCAACGGGATGGGATGCTGGAAGATATGGAATCCCAACAGACATTGTCGCACAGACAGACCGGGCCACTCTTTGGGCTTTGGTTTGCACCGCAGAAGCCCTCAACATGTCCGGTGTTACCGACCCATACGAACTGTATAATCACTTCCATCCATCCGAAGTCGGAACTTGTATAGGAAGTGGTATGGGCGGTACCGAATCGCTTGCCAAGATGTTCAAGGACCGCCGCGAAGAGAAGGAAGTACAGAACGATATCCTTCAGGAGACGTGAGCCCACTCAGTCTCCAAAAAGAATTAAGTTTTACTACTCACACCAAACATCAGATTTATCAACACCGTTGCTGGTTGGATCAACTTGCTTTTGATGTCCTCGAGCGGACCGGTAAAGATTCCAGTCGGTGCTTGGTGAGTAGAATCGCCTCTCGTAACTCTCATCCAGCTCATTCCCTTGCAGTGCAACCGCTCTCCAGTCTCTTGAGATCGCATGCGATACCATTCTCTCCGGCAAAGCAAAGGTGATGATTGCCGGTGGCTTCGATGACATCAGTGAGGAAGGCTCCTATGAATTCGCCAATATGAAGGCTACTAGCAACGCTGAGACCGAGTTTGCTATGGGGCGTGAGCCCACGGAAATGTCGCGACCTGCTACCACTACTCGTGCAGGGGTGAGTCATTGATATATCGTAATGTCTTACATCGTTTGATCTGGTCAATAACTCTACTTCCCTTCTTTCATCAGTTCATGGAATCCCAAGGAACTGGGGTCCATATCATTATGAGCGCAAAGACTGCTATTGAGCTAGGTGCACCCGTCCGTGGTATCCTAGCGTTCACCTCTACGTCAACGTAAGATTATGGCCTTCATAATTTCCTCGCTATACGCTCACCTATTTTAGCGATAAAGCAGGGCGCTCCATTCCCGCTCCTGGACGTGGTGCTCTCACAGTCGCTCGGGAATTGCCCTCTAAATACCCCCTGCCATCACTCAGTCTTGAATACCGGTCACGCCAGATTACATTCCGCCGCAAGCAGATTTCGGATTGGCTCAGTCATGAACATGCTCAGCTCCGTGATGAGGTGGACAAGCAAAAATCGGATGGCGTCGCCCTTGACGAGGATTACTTTGCAGCTCGCATTTCCGACATTGAAAAGGAGGCTCGCCGCCAAGAACAAGAAGCTCTGGCTACATATGGTATGCTAGAAGGAAGTGACGTCCGAGTTGCACCAATGCGTCGTGCGCTCGCTGTTTGGGGCTTGACCGCAGACGATATTGGTGTTCTCTCAATCCATGGTACGAGTACTGGAGCCAACGAAAAGAACGAGACAGAGATATGGCACAACATTCTTGCAACAATGTCTCGCACCCATGGCAATGCTGTTCCTGTTATGGCGCAAAAGAGTTTACTCGGTCACTCGAAAGGTGGATCGGCGGCATGGCAGATGGCAGGTTTGCTGCAAACCGTGCTTACAGGCATCATTCCAGGCAACCGCAACAGCGAGTAAGTTTATGTTCTTAGCATTAGGTCATGTTTAATTCTCTTGTTGTAACGCAGCAACGTCGATGCAAGATTCGAAGTTCATCACAACCTCATGTTCCCTTCGAGGTCCATTCATACAGATGGGATCCGCGCTGGCGTTATGGTAGGCGACTGTTCGCTACTAGTCGGTTGGAACTCATGATTTTGTAGTCTTCTTTTGGTTTCGGTCAAGTTGGTGGTACTGCTGTCGTTGTCCATCCTCGTTACCTTTTTGCATCCTTGGATCCTTCAACCTACGAATCCTATAGGGTCCGCAACCAGAGGCGTTATCACGAGGCATACAAAGTCATGACTGAGATGATGACGTCCAATTCCTTGGTTAGAATTAAAGATGGACCACCATACAGTCCCGAGCTCGAGCAACTGGTCCTTCTGAATCCCTTGGCTCGCGCTACATTTGATCCAAAGACGCGCAGCTACTCTTATACTGCCAACTTGGACAAAAACGTGTCATTCGACGTCGCGAATGCGAAGACTGTTACCGAAGCATTCGCATCCACTGGTCCAGTCGTCGGCATTGGTGTCGATCAAGGTAAATTCTCTCTTCATTGTTCCACGTTTCAAGCATCCTTAACTTCATAATTTACATTAATCCAGAGTTAATATCTTCGGTGCCATCCTGGAACCCAACCTTCGTTGAGCGCAACTTCACCGAAGCTGAAGTTGCTTACTGCCGGAGCCAACCTTTGCCTCCGTCTTCCTTCGCTGCACGGTGGGTCGGGAAGGAGGCGGTCTTCAAATCACTTGGAATATCCTCAAAGGGTGCTGCTGCTGCGATGAAGGACATTGAAATTCTTCCCAATGAAGCCGGTGTACCAACCGTTGCTCTCCATGGTGACGCAGAGGCTGCTGCCCAGAGTAAGGGTATCACGCGCGTTCATGTGTCCCTAAGTCATTCCGAGGTATGTCAAACAATGGTGTCAATATTCTTCTGTTCACTTTCTCTGCAGACTGTTGCTGTTGCTTTTGCACAATCCACGCTGTAATCGTACTTGAAAAGGCATACTTGTGCTCCTGCTAGTCTACATCAATAGACGTATGTTGTGTTAGTAGCTATAACTATAATTCTAGAAGTGTTTGTTCCACTATTCTCTCTCCAAATCTGAATAAACTTGGCGCTCAACGATGTAGTCGGCAATTGGGCTGGTAACAAGCCGCTTCCATCTTTCGTCCCCCGCTGCAACCTGAGATCTCACTTTGGTCGAGCTGTATGTTTGTCCTTCGCCGCCAATGTCGATAAAGGCTACACGACCACCAGCTATAAATTCGCTTGCGGCATCAAGCGTCTTGTCGGCTAAGAAGCCTTGTCTGTAGGCACATACTACACGACAATCCTCCTGATCTGGAGAAAGAAATGTTCGGAGCATGCAAATCATTTCCTGTTCAGAAGGGTAATACTTTGGGGAGAAAAGACGGGTAAGGGTATCGAAACCCAAAAGGAATGTCAGCTTCGGCAAGAATGGATGCGACGAGTCGCAAGTGTCGCCAATAGAGTGTCTGATTGCAGCCAGTCTCTTCTGGAGGAAACGAAGCAGGATGGTTGACTTTCCGACGAACGTTGGCTCATCTACGATGACGATCGCAGTGTTTCCACCAGCTGGTAGATGCTCACCAGTTGATCCCGCAACATTGGTGGAACGAATGTCGTACAGAAGTAGGCGCATCATTTCCAGTCGCTGAACGAGGGTTGCATCTCTTGGCCTCAAAACTTTGTCTGCGTTGCGCACGGACAGTAGCAACATTCGTGCATCGTATGTTTCTGTAGCAGCAGAGGTAATAGAGGGATGCTCGGACTGAAACGACAATGTTGGGGGAGAATTGGCAAGAGCGAGGTGCGCAAGGGTCGGGGGATTAAATGATGAATCAAGGATCGATATGTGGAGTGTAGGATGGTTGTGAATGGTCCGACCAGGCCGAAGTGGCCAGTGTTCATGATCCATGTAGATGAGTTCGATGGGTGATAATCCGCGCTGTACTTTCTGGAGTAGCTGTGCTACATGGCTGATGAAACCAGGAGGGATGGTGGGAGCAGGACGGTGAATCATCCTCTTAGTATGACTATTACAGTGGTTTTGGAGTGCATCATAAGTCTGGGACTTTGATTACTTACCTTGCGGCGTCGAGGAGGCGCTGCAGTGGCGCGCTTGAGCGATGATAGTAGGATAGTAGTAGGATTAGATAAACTTTGGAATCGCTAAATAAGGCACTCGGTCAAGTTTACTGCGTCCATTCCCATCGTGTCTCGTTTGAATCATGGAGAAAGATGCCGAAGGTTTCTACACGCCAAGGACGGCTGGTGGTAACGGAATTTATCGAACATCCGACCGCGATGCTGATCCAGTCCGTAGCGACGGTGAAACCGGAAGTGAAGGAAGGCGAAGCAAAGAAACCCGAAGTTGCGGAAGCTACTAGATCAGGTGCGCCAAGGTGCTCCCTTATGTCGCCGAAATTCTGACGAGCTCGTGTAGAAACTACCGACCTAATATCGTCCACTTTCGAGGTTACGGTGGGTGACCTGCGCAATAAGAGCATACCGCATGTTCAACATGGATCATAGGTCACGCTAGCAGATCAACAAGCCGATCCAAACTCTCCCTTGTATAGTGCGAAATCATTTGAACAGTTGGGCCTGTCAGTTAATGAGCAGCGATAATGGCGTGCTTCTTATGCTTTCTTTCACAGACACGACAATCTGCTCAAGGGTCTCTATGCATTGGGATTTTCGAAACCATCTAAGATCCAAGAACGCGCGTTACCTCTTCTTCTTGCAAACCCGTGAGTACAGAGCAATGTATGAATTGATTTTCTCTCTTGATCTGGTCTGGTTTAGGCCGCAAAACATGATCGGACAGTCGCAATCCGGCACAGGCAAGACTGCCGCATTCGTTCTCACTATGCTGAGTCGGGTAGATTTCTCAGTCAACAAGACACAGGTATGAGACCGCATTCCAGTTGATTCTGTAATTGATTTTTAGGCTATCTGTCTTGCACCGTCGCGGGAGCTTGCACGACAAATCATGTCGGTTGTGGTAGCAATGGGAAAATTCACACCGGTTCAGACGGAATATGCTATCAAGGACAATCTTCCGAAAGATGTCACTAGAATAACCGCACACATTGTTGTCGGCACACCGGGCACTATGACCGATCTTCTCAAAAGAAGAGTCATAGATTCGTCGGGCATCAAAGTGTTTGTGCTCGATGAAGCCGATAACATGCTTGATCAAGATGGTCTCGGGGATCAGACATTGAGAGTGAAAAAGTAGCCTTATTTCATGGTTCACGGTTACTATTCACTCTACTGATACTGTGTCTTACCAGTCTCTTACCTCGGGTACCAGCTCCTCAAATCATTCTCTTTTCTGCCACATTCCCCGATCACGTACGGATTTTCGCGAATAAGTTTGCTCCCAATTCCAACAAGATCGAACTCCAAAAAGAGGAGCTGTCAGTAGAAGGCATTCGCCAATTTTATATGGACTGCCGTGATGAAGAACATAAATACGACATTCTGGTCTCACTCTATCAGTTACTTACCATCGGCCAAAGCATCATCTTTTGCCAAGTAAGCCATCGTCATCTTGATCCAAACTACCTAGGGCAAATATACTTCTAGCATCGGCATACTGCAGACAGAATCTCGCAGCGAATGACTGCCGAGGGTCACAAGGTTGCCTCGCTTCACGGTGCAAAGGATGCTTCCGAGCGCGACGCTGTCATTGACAGCTTCCGTGAGGGTCGGGAGAAAGTCTTGATCACGACGAACGTTATCGCTCGTGGTATCGACATTCTCCAAGTAAACATGGTTGTCAACTATGACCTCCCCCTCATGAACGAGCGCGGCAACTCTCATTCTGGGGATGGTAGGCCAGACATTGAGACCTACATTCACCGCATTGGTGCGTCCATCAGTGGTGCTATCTGGTCCAGTGCTAACGGACACGTTCAGGGCGAACTGGACGTTTTGGTCGTAAAGGCATATCGATCAACTTTGTCCACGATCAGAGAACATGGTTGCAGATGGAGGAGATCGAAAAAACGCTCGGAAAGAAGATTATTCGCATCGAGACCAATGATCTGGACGAAATGGAAGAGGTAGCTATTTCACTTTTATTGCCGTTCGAAAGTCACCTGTTTTCCCCATAGAAAATGAAAAAGGCACTGAAGTGAGCTGTCACAAGTGCGGTCGCATTTGTTTATCATATCTTCCTTTGCCCGGCTGTTGCATTTTTAAACTTTGGTTTTATTGTGCTTCCAATGTGTGCGTCTCGAGCAAGAGCAGGACAAGGTGGACAATACACTATCTGGAATAGTTACATGATTGTTGCGATTGAATTGAAGATGGAAAGACGGATTTCACCGAACAAATAAAGAGATCCAATGGCCGGCAAATTGTCAAGATCAACATCGCTGGCTTATCACCTGACAACCACTCATCAGGCAGGGGCGAAAGTATACCTACCAGAACTTCGATGGATAGGTAGTTGGCAAACGACCATTGGAAGGCACTAACATTTCGTATGCAACTACAAACAACTAAAGCATTCACCTAGGTGTAGAGATCCGACAGAGATGGCAGGGTGAGCTCGTACTCAAAGAGGGGATTTAGACAAATTGAGACGACGAAGATGGTACGAAATTCGGTATGATTTGTTGCAAGAGGGCCAAGCCTGGGATTGGGATCTTTTGTTGGCGTCTGGGGAACAAGATAAGAACATGGCGATAAGGGAGAGAATGAACGCCTACAGTTCGCGAACTGCACGACGGGACGGACAGTCAGTAAGCAGCCAAGATGGAGGAGTGGTGCATACCACGAATGATGAAGTTGGCCAAGACTGCCACAAAAAGGATGGCACTGACGATGAGGGGGCCAGTGAGAGCATCTTGTAGAGGATGAGTCAAGCGAACAAAAGTCAATTCGAGCACGAACCGTAATGACCTGGATCACGCTTGCGGATCATGGTGATGCGAGACTGATAGAGATAAAAGCCGTAGACCTAGCAAGATATGAGACTAGTCCCATCGGAGGCTGGGGGATGTAGTACCAAGACGCCAACACTGAGGGCAGCATAGACGTATGCAAATGCGCGAGCGACGGAATCCTGGGAAGCATTGAAGAGGGCGATGGCAAAGACGCCAATGAGGATGGCAGCGTGGAGCCAGGAGAGCCAAGCTGGAGAAAGGATGAGATGGAGAGGATGAGATGAAAAGGGGGGCGGACTTCGTTCGTTGGCAAACCAGACCTTGCCTTCCACCTTGATGGCGGTCGCGACCTTTCTGGGTACACGAATGGACTGAATTGCGTCATAGTTTCGTATGGGTGGGTCGTCCTCGGGAATGTCGTCCTGCCTCGTGTATCTGGCTGGTCGCGTCGTGTTTTCTGGGAGGGTAGCGAGGGCAGAAGAAGAAAAGGGAAAGAAAGTGGACCAAGAGATACGAAACGACCCGACGCTGTCCGTTGTCGATTCCCTGCTGTGCGACATGGCTGGTAAAGAAAGAAAAAGAATTCGGCCGTCGCTCTCCTGCTGGATAGATCACGTGTCACATACCCCTTGACGTCATTTCGATCAGGTTCTGGGTTCTTCTTGTCCTCGTCGTGCGTCTACTTAACACCCTCACAGCGGCGACAATTCAGACATGGGCAAAGACTACTACAAAATCCTCGACGTACCCCGCACCGCATCAGAAGATGAGATCAAACGCGCCTACAAGAAAATGGTATGCGCCCTTACTCCTTTCCATCGTCCCATCTCACCCCTCCTAGGCCTTGAAATGGCATCCAGACAGAAATCAGGGATCCGAAGAGGCATCCAAGAAATTTAAAGAGGTCCGCTGTGCCCTCAATAGAGATTCTCGCTTACTCCTTTCCTAGATATCCGAAGCATTCGAGGTGCTCAGCGACAAGAACAAGCGCACCATCTTCGATCAAGTTGGTGAAGAGGGTCTCAAGGGCGGAGCACCACCCCCTGGAGCTGGCCCCTCCGGTTTTGGTGGCTTCCCTGGCACCACTTCATTCACTTTCACTAGTACTGGCCCAGGTGGCGCCAGCAGTTTCGCTCCCTCTGATCCCGAACGCATATTCGAGTATGTCTCACCCTAACCCTCGCATCTGCACCTCATCATGTTCACCTACTCTTTACAGGCAGATATTTGGGAGTTTCCCTGCCTTTGGAATGCACGGAACAGGTGCAAAGCCAATGTCTTCCATGTTCGACGACGCCAACGGCTTCTTTGGTGGTATGCCTGGTGGTATGCCTCATCGTACACCCCAGCGCACAGCATCCACTCCATCATTCGAACCGACCGAAGTTACTCGTCCCTTGAGGCTGTCGCTCCAAGAACTCTACACAGGTTCTACTAAACATCTCAAGGTCAACAGGAAGCTCCTCGACGGCACAACCGAGGAAAAGGTTCTGGAGATACAAGTCCTTCCTGGCTGGAAGAGCGGAACCAAGATCCGCTTTCCGCGCGCAGGCAACGAACAGTCTCCTGGCGAATCCCAAGACCTCGCCTTCGTCGTCGAGGAGAAACCTCATCCCGTGTTCACCCGAGACGGAGACGACCTCAGAGGCAGCATAAAGATACCTCTCGTGAATGCATTGACAGGCGGTAACGACCAGGAAGCATTGGAGTTGCTAGACGGCCGCAAATTACCAATCCCATGGCCAGTAGGGGTAATAAAACCTGGCCAAGAGTCGAGGGTGGTGGGTGAGGGCATGCCTATCCGCAGACAAGCAAGTTTGAAGAAGAAGGGAGATTTGATCATCCGTTGGGACATTCGGTTCCCTGACCGCCTAACGCCCTCCCAGAAAGATGCCATTCGCCGCATATTAGCCTGACAATTGTGAACACCCTCAAAGTTCTCGCTCTAATTTAGTGTCTACGTTTTAATACTCGCACGTTTTATGTAGCACGATCCTACACAACACGCAGGTCGATCTTGTCTCTGCGTCATGTATGAATTTAGCTGCTAGAATTACTTGCTTGACCGAGTAGACCTAGATCAGCAATAGAAACTTGCTCACCAGCAGCAGAGCGAACGGACCTGGTCAAAGGGTTGCACCGTGCAGTCCAAGGGCTAGCGGGTCTTGAACCATTTGTAACACTGCGTCTCCGGAGGCCGCCAAGACTGCCATGAGGCACCCCAATCTCTCTGTGGGGTTTTAAAGGCCCCGCTCAGAGTCTGATTAATGTGATTTCACGACCGCAAGGGTCTGACAGCGGTGACGAGCATCAAATTATTCACCTTGATCAATCAGGACGATGGCCTGCAAAGTTTATAACATGATGCACTCTGGACGACCTCGCGTTCGCTGGATAAGCTCAACTTCACCGCAAGTCACGCCGCTTCCGGACTGAACTGTGAACGTGGTCGACGGATCCATATCTCTGGAATGAACCCATGACTTGGTTGGGCAAGGGAGATGAAGGGACGAAGTTGTAGATAATGAAGATATGAAAACCCCTGTGGGCTCGTCATCAAGAAACCTCACCGTTTTTGGACCTGACTTGAGACCTGCAACAAGGTTAAGTTGCAACGTTCAATGCTTGGTCTGTTGAGACATAAACTTGATACACGTTCACCGTAATGGTGTCTCCAATGGATTCGTCGGCGGCTGAACCATGCTGTAAGTGTCGTTGCGTCGTCTTTACGCCACTTCAAATGAACAATTACTCACTTCAGCGCCGGCAAGCAAAACGTGCCAACCATGAGGCCGTCGTGCAAAGGAATCTCGTGCAACCATTATGATGGCTTGCGAATCTATCCATTGTAGCGTAGGTTGATCGCTCTCGCCCGTCGGAGCTCACCCTTTCTCGTATATAGCCGTCGTGAGTTCAGAGTCTCCCAACGAGTCTACTTTCTGCTCACCTGCTTGCAGTTTGCATCTCCGAGCGCGTCCCAGTCGTTGTTACATTCCTTCTCACAATGCCCGCGAAGAAACAAGATTATCATGCAGCTTTGGGCCTCGCCAGCGACGCGACTGACGATGCTGTCAGAGCAGCGTACAAGAAACTAGTACGTTACTTGTTCGATCGCTTCATTCCTCTAGCTAATGACCCAACAAGGCTCTGCAGTGGCATCCGGACCGACACCTGGTCGGGAAGGAGCATGCGGCGCAAAAGTTTATCGAAGTGCGGTTCCACCTCCCAATCTCCTATCTATCCTACTCATTGCAAACTGCCAACAGGTGAACCAAGCATATCACGCTCTAATGGACGGCAAAGAAAGTGCTCATTCCTCATCAACGGAGACCTCATCGACAACCAGCGCTGATGCCACTCGTTCTGACACCCATACAAAAAGTACTCAGGCATCCAGTCGGCCACCTTCCGCAAGTTCCAACTCTAGCAAGCCGTCTCACCCTCAATCCCAAAAATCTTCTACATCGTGCAATGGTCAGGGCAAGAGCACATCCAAGCCCAGGGTTCCATCCACTACATTTCCATGTGACAACCGGAAACCCAACCCCAATCCACGTCCGGCCAAGCCCAATGCAGATAGTAATCATTCTCGATCGGCCCGGGCGAAGAAGAGCCCAAAGTCCTCCAAGTCTCACGACCATCTACGTGACCCTCCCAGGTCAGCCTCACCAGAAACCGGTTCCCCTGCGGCGGCGTATAACCGCAGTTCGGAGGGTCTCGGTGACTCCGTCCGGTACAAGTCTTCCGAGAAGACTACGAGTTCGTCATCGACCCATACAAAGCATAGACCGCATCCGCAGAGAACATCCCGGACTGGCTCAGGTAGGCCACGTGTATGGAATCCCGTTATACCACCTCCGTCTGCACGTCTGCACAAGTCACCCAAGTTTCCCTTTGTAGAGTGAGCGTAGTCTGCCGTCTAGATGTACGCATCCTCACTCTCGATACTAGCGGGTTTGTACACAGGTTCACCAAGGGAAACACAAAAGATGGAAGAGAGCCATTGGACGCTTCACCTTACGATCGGGATGGGATTTCATTTGGCTCACGACTCCGTGCGATCGACACTCCTCGAGGTGTCCCCAAGGAATGGATTTTCCCGCTTCCTTTGACACTTGACGAGATGTACCATGGAACGACTTATCGATTCCTCGTAACAAGGGAATTGCTCTCGCACCGAACGGAACAGGTAGAGATTTCCATTAACGTACCTCCAGGGATGCGCAGTGGCACCCGGATCGTCTGCCCAAGAACAGGTCACCAGCGTAAGGATGGGACACTCCAAGACGTGGTCTTTTTGGTTGAAGAAACACCGGACGAGCGCTTCTCCAGAGTCAAGGATGATCTGTTCATGGACGTCTACATCCCTTGGGCTGATCCACTCGCAGATCAAGGAGGGGAAATTTCCATTCAGGGAATAGATGGGAAAGAGATCGCGTTTACCTTGCCTTATCCAATTTACGACAAAGCTACGGAGGGTCAAGTCCTCATCAGAGGCGCAGGTATGCCAATCCGGGATGGGTGCAAGACAGTTGGTCGCGGCGATATGATTGTCAGGTTGGTTATCTTGCACGAGGCTCAAGCCATTGATATTAATTCGACCGCAGATGGCGAGTTGTGTTTTCTAGCCATCAATCCAAATGGCAGACACTGAAGAAGGCGCTTCACCTCGATGTTTGACGTGAAAGCGAGTAAGGTTATGACCCTATGCTATCTGTTATTTTCATACGTGGACACGAGTATTCGGCAAACTGTTCCTCACGATTTTGGACTTTAGGTGACATTGTACAGTACCCACGACATATGGAGACATGGGTGGTTTTTTGGTGCCATTTGAATCCCTGGACACCTACCCGGATGCAAGTGGTGCCGCCGAGTTCTGGCACTGATTTGCGATTCTGGTTGACGCGCAATAGACACGCGGGGCAAGCGAGGCAGCTCGGCGTATGGCGGCTATAATACGCATTTCGAAGCTCAAAATACGTCAAAAAGTGGTACAGTACCTGTGCAGCCACAGATGGGACTTCTGATCGTTTAGCACTAATTCAAGACGCGGCACTGTTAGCCTGTGCGCGACTGCAAGAGGTGAGCTGTACGGTGCTTCCTGGACGGAGTTTGGAAAGGAGTGTTCTCGTGTCACTGCATCTTCATCTTGTGCTGCGTTTCCTTACACGTGGGTGGTGATCACGACGACCCACACCCTGAAAATGCGACGTGCACGCGGCCGTTCCGAGCATGGTACATAAGCCCACCAGCTTGCCAAGCGCCTCCTCACATTCGAAACACCCTCACAGAAAGAGTACCTGATACCCTGATGCCATTGCCTTTGTTCCAGTCGAACCAGAATCGGAACCACTGGTTTACCCATCTGCCCCTAAAGGCGAGTCGGCATTCTGCATGTGTAAAGAGTGAAACGATTTGACACCGTGTCTTTCGGTGTAGATTGCCAACACTGTTGGTGCCGTCTGCGTTATGGGGGGAAATGTGTATTCAGTCATCTCTCCCTGGGACGTGTACTACTCTGGCAAAGAAACCTACTTGACCCCAGCTCCATGGTCATTCTTCATCTGGTGGGTCGCCAAAAGGTGAACGGCATTGTTGGATACTCATTCGGTTCCAATGTGCGCCTAGGCCACTGATCCACATGCTCATACTAGGCACATGTATTTACCAGTTTTCTACTCGCGGAAAAGAGATTATTCTGGACCGCATTGGTTGGCGATTACCCCTGCTCGATTTCCTCAACGCAATGTACATTTACTCTTGGACCATTCAAGAATACCGATATGGTGCGCATCGACTTTCTGACCTGTCTTTTGTCATGACCATTCTTACAATCCCTGGTAGCTCTGGTTTTTGTACTTTTTTCCGTTTCCGTAGTCACTGTAAGCCATCTCTCCTTTTTAACTTTCCCGCTCTCTTCCAACGCTCTCCTTTCCTTCACCCTAGCAAATCTATCAAGAAGTTAAAGTGACCGCACTCCGCAACTTTTGTGACGAGGTCTTCTTGCATCTTCCCTTTTCGTTATATCACGCCTGGACAGTCAACCTCATTTTCCTCTCTGCATTTGAGGCGTTCGGAGTCGATGCGCTCACAGAGCCTGCAGGGCCTTGGACGAAAACTTTTGTATTCCTTTCATTGTAGGCGCCTTTCTTTTGCTTTTCGCTCGGATTCCCATCTAAAGAAAGCCGTGCTGACGATTCAATTTGTTTCTTCCTTAGCTTCCTTCTTCAAATGGTCGATTTCGCGTACGCGTATTCGGCCATAGAAGGTGACCTTCCAGGCTGCCTCACCATCTCGTGGTTCCTCTTTGCGGTCGTCGTTCAGCAGAGCAAAGAGCGTTCTGGGTTCATCCACTGGAGCGGTCTCGGGTTCGCCATCTTCTCTCTCTGCTGGATCATGCGGTGTGTTATCGGCCTCGAGTTGAAGTTCCGAGGTCGGAACAACAGGTTGGGCATTGGTGAAGAGACGTCTCGTCTCTTGGGTGGTCATTAGAGGGCCCATGGTCGTAGCCAACACTATCCCTATTGCAGAATTATATGCAGAAATCCAACTGGATAGTTTGTCATGTCCCACATTTTTCCAATTTGGTCTTCAATGCGACATTACAACATGTGCCCATGTCGATGTCTACCATAATCATTTTTACATAGTTTGTTGCCCAATCGGTCAGATGGCGCCTGCGTTCTGACCTGGCCGAACTTGTAATACAACAGGACCTCGAGAACCACAAAGGTGAGAATATTTAGCATAGTAAGCCCAAGGTGCACGAATACAATTGTCATAGCACGCAAGCAAGAAACAACGAAAAATAGTGCCCTATCCAGATTCAATCAATTTTGTCTGGGAGAGGTAAATCGATAAAACCGGGAGGCGGGGCGGCACGTTGTTTAGACGGGGTGGCGTGTGGACTGCGGCCATCGCCTTGGCTAGGCTTCGAAGGGCGTTGCTTGCACAGTGCCGGAGGAGGAGGTCCGATGAGCCGTGACACTGTCCAAGGTAATTCGAACTTGGCTAGGCTAGCCCACTGAATGTACCGCGACACCTCCAGGTGGAGAGTAGGATAGTATGCAGTAGATGCTTTGCGAGAGATCTTCAAGGAGTATAAGAGCAGCTTCATGGGAAAGCAAATCAACATACCAGTATAATTCGCTCAAAACCAGAAGAAAATAGGTCCGCGTGGAAACGATGAGCAGACATTTCGTGTTCCTTGGCCATATTGAGGTCATAGACGGATTTTGAGATGGCATTGATAAGCTTCAGGTGGGTTGTCTATTCCAAACGTCAGCGACATTATAAAATTATGTGGACGGACATACGAAGTAACCCATGGCTTCGAATTCCACTCCGCCGGTCATACCACCCGGAGCTTTTGGTTTCTCAACCTTGCCCTCGTCGACTTCCGAGAGATTCCATACGGTGTTGTTTGGATGACAAAAAACCCAGAAATAATCCCTACAGACGTCAGAAAGTTCTTGTAAATATGACTTGTATATTCTTGGACGATGTAATGACTCTATAAATGCATGCGGAGAGACTGGTGATGCTGGTGATTCTGTAGGCGGAGGAGCCGGAGTCAATAGGAGAGCACGAATAAGCGAGAAGAAATTTTTGTGAGGAGCGGGCAATGTAATGATGTTGCTCGAAGGCTCCAACGATTCCCATGCTTCACGACGAAGACGGCCCCCAGTTGATGGTAGAGACGATGCTGGGTAGATTTCGAACAGCACAAGGAGTAGCTCGACGATGAGCT